>WNWK01007390.1:0-94666 GCA_009830355.1 Cherax destructor | reverse complement strand
TTTTTCCCTTGCACCTACTATTGTTTTGTGTACTTGTTTATTTTTATACAGTGCTAATGTGCTTCAATTTTACAGACTAGTACCATAATTTTTGTTGAAGATCTCAATTTCTTCTGATAAGTTAATATTATCAAGCACAAGGAAATTGACTTTTTATGAAATTGTAAGTCCAACAATTAATTACCTTTGATGAGTTGTACTCCTGTTCCTGTAAGTGTTACCTTCCTTGTTGAATATCTTGTTCATTAATTTTTTTTCTTGTTCATGTTAAAGTGTTGTTTGAACAAATTCACTCTTAAGTTTGATTAAGTCAGTGTTCTTAGTGAATTGTTTCAGTAATTGTTTCATTGAGTTACCTTGCTTTGCTTGCAATTAAGAATAAGAGTGTTCAAACTAATTCACTTTTAATATCTTTGTTTTTATGTTGCAATCAATTTTTCTCCAGTGCAATTTTGACTATTGATAATTCCTGAAACTGATTTTGTGCACTTTAACTTTTAAAGTATTCAATTTTGCTTTCACCAATTTTTATTGTGTTTACTTAAATGTTCAAGTAACTTGTCATTCTTCTAAGAGTAATAAGTAATATTTCAGTGAACTTTCTCAGTGATTTAAGGAGTAAAGTTACTTTAATTTGTTGCCAGTAAATAATTCAATTGTCTTGTGCAATTCTCCTTTTTAGTGAATTGTTTCATCAGATTGTTGCTCTTGCCAAAACCATTATTGAATTTTCTTTAATTATTTGTGAATTTAATTATTTTTAATTTGTTGCTATTTTTGTTGAAATTAAAAGTAAAGAAAACTCACCTTGCAGTTATTTTAAGTTTAAGCTAGATTGTTTTTCATATTAATGTGTTAATTTTTGTTTTCTTGCCAAGTCAATTCCCAGTGAGTTATCTTTTCTTTAGTTTTTATTGTGCAATTCTTGTTACTTATGCAGAATCGTTAAATCATTCATACCAGTTAAGCTATATTGTGCTGTATACTTCTTTTATTCTTTCATTTAAATTCTCGTTCATTTGCTCGAAATCATGTCTCAAGTAAATTCAAGTGATAACACTGTGTGTGCTGCTATTCAGAGTTATAATGATAATGAGTCAGTAAAAAGTTTTTATAGTTCCATACTGACTGAAAGACAGTCTCTAGCCTTTGGGCAATGTGTTTGTTCTCCCAGCTTGTATCAGAGATTTGCCAGAGTGATGCGGAATGTGAAGTTCAGATTAGTTCTTGTAGATATGTGCCTTATTTGTTAACGTTGCCGAACGGTCAGGCACTAGTAATACTGTCATTCCTGTCTGGAATTCAGTCCCTACAATATCTTGCACACAAGATAGTGTCACCTTATCTCGGGTGTCTCAGGTACCCCAGACAACCTTGAGTACTGAGACAACTATCCCTGTGATGGCACTTGTTCAAGTGGTAGTTCGTCTCCAGGGGACGCTTTGTTGAAGAAAGACTACTTGTAATGAGTTATTCCATCTCCTGTCGACGTCACTTGCTGTCTGCAGAAAGATACCTCTGTAGCAGCTAGTGCCCTCACTAGTGTGTCTGTTGTTGTCCCTCATGTTCTAGATAGTGATATTATCCTAGTTGACAGTAAATCCTTTGCAGAGTAAGTGTCGTGTGTCGAGTAATTATTACCTGCAGTAAGAGATAGAGCCGTTCTCCTTTGCTCATACTTTGTGTTGTTGAGTTAATTATTTCAGCCGGGGAGAGTTCAATCCACTCCACTGAGCTTGTTTATTCCTTCAGAGAGAAAATCAGAAAATCCAGTTTAGAACTGAAGTTATTGACTGTGTGTTTTAGTATCAGATTTCCAGTATCTAGTAAGATTTTTGTGTGTTCAAGCTCCCTCCGAGTTCTGAGAAATAGCAGTATGACCCGTGCGTGTCGAGTCTATTTCTTTTAAAATATCTTTTTGTAATTATATATTTATTCTTCCTCAGAATCCATTGAGTGCATGAATACAGATCGATTGATCAAATTTAGAAATTGTAATATAATATATAATGCATTATATTAAGATCCATTAAAATTCTCTTAAGAACCACTAACTCAAGAAGTGTGATAGTAAGATTAGTTATAACTATCTATTCAGTCGATTCAATCCTGTTATAATTTTCTTGATTAGTTCTAAGTTATAATGTGTTTGCTATTGTATAGATTCACCTCAGTGCCACCTGTCTGTTCAGCCTATAGAGTTGTTTAGTATGCCGAGACGTCATACGTAACATGGCCGAGCTGTCATGTCAGTAATATGTATACACTTGTGTAGTGTATTAGAATCATCCTAGCTTTATATAGCTGGTCCCTTTGCGTTTTGACGTCAGAGGCCTGCGCATGTGTGTGCTCAGAGACAGGCGTCGGCCTCACTCCAGCCTTAGACCTATACGAGTACAGAAGTGACACTGGTATCTCTCCTCACAGACTCCGTTAATATACCAGTAACCAACCAACAGAGTGTATCCATTGACTACCTTTTATCTCTTGAACCCCTCCCGATAGACACACCGAATAGTGCTACTGGTTCCGTGACATACTGGATAGTAGTGCTGGTTCCATGACACACTGGATCGTAGTGCTGGTTCCATGACACACTGGATAGTAGTGCTGGTTCCATGACACACTGGATAGTAGTGCTGGTTCCATGACACTGGATAGTACTGCTGGTTCCATGACACACTGGATAGTACTGCAGGTTCCATGACACACTGGATAGTACTGCAGGTTCCATGACACACTGGATAGTACTGCTGCTTACACGACACACTGGATAGTAGTGCGGGCTCCATGACACACTGGATAGTACTGCTGGTTCCATGACACACTGGATAGTACTGCTGGTTCCATGACACACTGGATAGTGCTGCTGGTTCCATGACACTGAATAGTGCTGCTGGTTCTGTGACACACTGGATAGTAGTGCTGGTTCCATGACACACTGGATAGTACTGTTGGTTCCATGACACACTGGATAGTAGTGCTGGTTCCATGACACACTGGATAGTACTGCTGGTTCCATGACACACTGAATAGTAGTGCTGGTTCCATGACACACTGGACAGTACTGCTGGTTCCATGACACACTGGACAGTACTGCTGGTTCCATGACACACTGGATAGTACTGCTGGTTCCATGACACACTGGACAGTACTGCTGGTTCCATGACACATTGGACAGTACTGCTGGTTCCATGACACACTGGACAGTACTGCTGGTTCCATGACACACTGGACAGTACTGCTGGTTCCATGACACACTGGACAGTACTGCTGGTTCCATGACACACTGGGCAGTACTGCTGGTTCCATGACACACTGGACAGTAATGCTGGTTCCATGACACACTGGACAGTACTGCTGGTTCCATGACACACTGGACAGTATTGCTGGTTCCATGACACTGGACAGTACTGCTGGTTCCATGACACACTGGACAGTACTGCTGGTTCCATGACACACTGGATAGTACTACTTGTTCCACGGTGTCCGGAAAAAAATTCAGAAGAAAAAAGTCACAGGAAAAAAGAGTCACAGAAAAAAATCACATTTTATTTAAATACCATAAACAATTAAAACAAAAATATTTCAAATTAGTTATTAACTGACAGTACATGACTTGTACACGTTGACAACACAATTTATATATGATGGTATCACACATGTAATGAACATCGCGTTTTATTCATTTTCTTAAACAAAGTAAGGCAATGAAACAAAAACATTTAAGTCAGTCATGTAGTGACAATATATGACATATACAGACTTAAAACACCTTACATAATATCCTGGCATTACATGGTGTGCTATCACACCATGGTCACACTTATCAAAGGCTTTTGCAAAGTCTGTGTATATAACATCTGCATTCTATTTGTCTTCTAGAGCATTCAGGACCTTGTTGTAGTGGTCCAGTAGTTGGGACAGACAGGAGCGACCTGCTCTAAACCCATACTGCCCTGGGTTGTGTAATTGATGGTTATCTAGATGAGTGGCGATCTTGCTTCTTAGAACCCTTTCAAAGATTTTTATATGAGACGTTAGCACTATTGGTCTGTAGTTCTTTGCTATTGCTTTACTGCCGCCTTTGTGGAGTGGGGCTATGTCTGTTGTTTTTAGTAACTGCAGGACGACCCCAGTGTCCATGCTCACTCTCCATAGGATGTTAAAAGCACGTGATAGGGGCTTCTTGCAGTTCTTGATGAACACTGAGTTCCATGAGTCAGGGCCTGGAGTGGAGTGCATGGGCATGTCATTTATCGCCTTTTCGAAGTCATGTGGCGTCAGGGTAATATCAGATAGGCTTGCGTCTACCAAGTTCTGTGGCACTCTCATAAAAAAATCATTTAGGTCTTCAACTTTCAGTCTGGTTAGCGGTTCGCTAAAAACTGAGTCATACTGGGACTTTAGTAACTCACTCATTTCCTTGCTGTCATCTGTGTAGGACCCATCTCGTTTTAGGGGCTCAATACTGGATGTTGTTCTCGACTTTGATTTGGCATAAGAAAAGAAATACTTTGGGTTTCTTTCAATTTCATTTATGGCTTTTAGTTCTTCCCGCGTTTCTTGATTCCTGTAAGATTCCTTTAGTTTTAATTTGATGTTTGCTATTTCTCTGACCAGTGCCTCCCTACGTATTTCAGATATATTGGCCTCTTTTAGCCGCTCTGTTATTCTTTGCCTTCGCCTGTATAGGGAGCGCCTCTTTCTTTCTAGTTTACATCTCCTCCTCCTTTTCCTTAAGGGAATTTGCCTTGAGCAAACCTCAAGTGCCACAGAGTTAATTTGTTCTAGACATAGGTTAGGATCCATGATGCTTAGGCTATCTTCCCAGATTATATCATTTAGGACTTGGTTTACTTGGTCCCACCTTATGTTTTTGTTATTGAAGTTGAAATTGGCGAAGGCTCCCTCGTGACTCATCACATTTTGTCGATCTGGGGGCCCCCTCATACATGTCTGGACCTCTATTATGTTGTGATCTGAGTATATCTTTTTTGATATGATGACATTTCGTATCAGATCATCATTGTTAGTGAAGATGAAGTCCAGCGTATTCTCCAATCTTGTAGGCTCTATTATTTGCTGGTTTAAGGTGAATTTGGTGCAGAGATTTTAAAGCTCGTGTGTGTGCGAGTTTTCATCTGAGCTGCCTCCTGGTGTTATCTCTGCTACCACATTATTTGCAATATTCCTCCATTTTATGTGCCTTAGGTTGAAGTCCCCCAGGAGCAAGATGTTGGGGGGCAAGAGCTGGAAGGTTTTCCAGACAGTGGTCAATTTTCAGAAGCTGGTCCTGGAATTGTTGGGACGTTGCATCCGGAGGCTTGTATACAACTACGATGACCAGGTTTTGATTCTCGATCTTTACTGCTAAAACATCAACTACATCATTTGAGGCATTTAGTAGTTCTGAGCATATACGTGACTCTGTGATATACAGGCCAACCTTCCCCTCCCCCCTTTGCCTGTTCACTCTGTCACATCTGTATAGGTTGTAGCCCGGGATCCATATTTCATTGTCCAAGTGATCCTTTATGTGGGTCTCTGTGAAAGCCGCAAACATTGCATTTGACTCTGTAAGCAGTCCACGGCTGTAAGGTATTTTGTTGTTCGTCGCTGGCTTTAGACCCTGTATATTTGCAAAGATGAATGTCGTCGGATAACTCAAGTTCCTCCCAAGCCGCCATCAGTGGGGATAATGTGGGTTGTAATAAAGCTGGTAGAATTACCGACAATATGTTAGGTAAAAGAACACAAGTGTAAATAATGAGACATTTTATTGTGGCAACGTTTCGCTATCCAGGAGTTTTGTCACGCCGGCTTGACAAAGCTCCTGGAGAGCGAAACGTTGCCATAATAAAATGTAGTATTAGTTGCACTTGTGTCCTTTTACCTAACATATTGTCGATGGCTTGTGTGGTAGGTACCTTAGTGAAGAGGGAAGTCACGTCCAAACTGCTTAGTTTCTTGTTTCGGATGGAGAGGTTTCGGATGCGGTTGAGAAGGGCTGATGGTCCCCAGAAGGCAGGAAAGATGTTTGGCAAGAACTCCGGCTAGTTTGTGTGGTGCACTGCCTATACCTGATGTGACTGGTCTGAGAGGAATATTATGTTTATGGGTTTTGGGTAAACCATACATGTGTGCTGGTTTAGGGTTGCTGGGTATCAAGTGTATAGAAGTGTCTTTCCTTCACTAGTGCGTTTCAGTATTTGTCTTGTTTTATATAGGAAATCTTTGGTGAGTGTCTCCCACTCACACTGATGGGTTCGTATGTGCACTGGTCATTCAAAACATTCATCCATCCATAACGGCTTGACAAAGCTCCTGGAGAGCGAAACGTTGCCACAATAAAATGTCACATTAGTTGCATTTGTGTCCTTTTACTTAACATATTGTCGGTATTTCTACCAATATTAATACAATACATGGTCATAATGTGAAGAATTATATACAAAAGATGAGGTAATCATTATGTCCTTGTATTGTATTGACAATCTTGCAGTTACTAAACTTGAATTAATTATCCGCATTATTAGTTATCCTCCAATTCATATAGAAATAATAATAAGCATTGACTTAGTTACTATAACAACAACAGAGGAAGATACTGGATGGCGAAACGTCTACAAATAAAGACCCCCAGATGTTACACAAGTGTCTAATTCTGCGTAGCTTCCAGCTGTGTGCCAATCTTGTTTCCTTCCTTTTTATGATGAGCTTCATACAAAAGTTGGCTCAGTTTTGGCACCAGCATGATAGCAATCTTCTGAACCCTCTCGACGTGCCTGCTTAATGCCAAGAAAGTTCCACTCATGGTACTGAAGTTATCTCAATGTCTTCTTTTAAAAAGTCCTGAAAGCTATGTGGTTTATCACATAGCTTTCAGGACTTTTAAAAAGAAGACATTCAGATAATTTCACTACCATCAGTGTAAGGTTATGTGGTTTATGATGGAGTGTAAAGCTATGTGGTTTATGATGGAGTGTAAAGTTATGTGGTTTGTGATGGAGTGTAAAGCTATGTGGTTTATGATGGTGTGTAAAGTTATGTGGTTTATGATGGTGTGTAAAGCTATATGGTTTATGATGGTGTGTAAAGTTATGTGGTTTATGATGGAGTGTAAAGCTATATGGTTTATGATGGTGTGTAAAGTTATGTGGTTTATGATGGAGTGTAAAGCTATGTGGTTTATGATGGAGTGTAAAGTTATGTGGTTTATGATGGTGTGTAAAGTTATGTGGTTTGTGATGGAGTGTAAAGTTATGTGGATTATGATGGAGTGTAAAGTTATGTGGTTTATGATGGAGTGTAAGCTATATGGTTTATGATGGGTGTAAAGTTATGTGGTTTATGATGGTGTGTAAAGTTATGTGGTTTATGATGGAGTGTAAAGTATATGGTTTATGATGGGTGTAAAGTTATGTGGTTTGTGATGGTGTGTAAAGTTATGTGGTTTGTGATGGAGTGTAAAGCTATGTGGATTATGATGGAGTGTAAAGTTATGTGGTTTATGATGGAGTGTAAAGCTATATGGTTTATGATGGTGTGTAAAGTTATGTGGTTTATGATGGTGTGTAAAGCTATGTGGTTTGTGATGGAGTGTAAAGCTATGTGGTTTATGATGGTGTGTAAAGTTATGTGGTTTATGATGGTGTGTAAAGTTATGTGGTTTATGATGGTGTGTAAAGTTATGTGGTTTGTGATGGAGTGTAAAGCTATGTGGATTATGATGGAGTGTAAAGTTGTGGTTTGTGATGGAGTGTAAAGCTATGTGATTTATGATGGTGTGTAAAGTTATGTGGTTAATGATGGAGTGTAAGGTTATGTGGTTTATGATGGAGTGTAAAGTTATGTGGTTTATGATGGAGTGTAAAGCTATGTGGTTTATGATGGAGTGTAAAGTTATATGGTTTATGATGGAGTGTAAAGTTATGTGGTTTATGGAGTGAAAAGCTATGTGGTTTATGATGGAGTGTAAAGTTATATGGTTTATGATGGAGTGTAAAGCTTCTTATCAGTTTGCTTCAGCTGTAAAGCTTCCATTATAAATAGTTCTCGTCATGTTTATGTTGAGTCCTTCACATGTTTTTCAAGGTTATAACACCATAACTTACTTGAAGTTAGAAAGCAGGATCTGACCTACACAAACTATGATGACCAATACTATTCTGACTCACATGAAATATGTGATGTATTACCTGACTTGTGTTGTAAATAATATAAGAAATTAAGACACATGTGTAACATCTGGGTATCTTTATTGTAAACGTTTCTCCATCCAGTGGCTTTATCAATACAAATTCTAGGACATTATATGAAGACAGTAGAACTATATACAAAAGATGAGGTAATCAGTCCTTCAGCCTTGGAGTGGTGAACAGCACCGAAGTCGTTGAGTTTCTGGAGCAGAGGCAAGGAGGCTGGCGCTTATATACTAACGTCAGGTGGAAAGGGACGGGTAGCAGACGAGGGCATAGTCACTGGTAGGCGGGATTCCCCAGTGGAAGTAGGTCATACCCAAAGAGATGGGTTAGTAGTACTAATAGTTGTCGTTGCCGTGAAGAAGGTTATGTACAAGTCAACGACTTCGGTGCTGAACACACCAACTCCAAGGCCGAGGGACTGATTACCTCATCTTTTGTATATAGTTCTACTGTCTTCATATATGTCCTAGAATTTGTATTGATAAAGCCACTGGAGGGCGAAACGTTTACAATAAAGATACCCAGATGTTGCACATGTGTCTTAATTTCATATTGTCGGTATTGTACATAAATAATATAAGAACATAAGAAAGAAGGAGGACTGCAGCAGGCCTACTGGCCCATGCTAGGCAAGTCCAAGTCACCTACTAGCCCCAACCAGTCAGGTCCACGTCACATCCACTTAAGAAAGAAGGAGCACTGCATCAGACTTACTGGCCCAAGCTAGTCAGGTCCGACTCATACCCACTCACACACCTATTGATGTATTTGTCTGATATAAAACCTGTAGCATCACACCCGACCTGACCTGACCTGACCGTGGAACTCTCAACACTAGGTTCACAAGCCTGAGACTACATCAGATTAGACGGTTAATATTCCCAGAGGTGAACGTTGCAATTTTTTATATATTTTATTTTTTATGGAATACATTTTTAAGGGTAAACGCAAAGAGAATAAACGTTTGTATCTGAGATTAATCCATTGTGACAGTGTCCAGCTCACAGGTCGCTCTACCATTGTGACAGTGTCCAGCTCACAGGTCGCTCTACCATTGTGACAGTGTCCAGCTCACAGGTCGCTCTACCATTGTGACAGTGTCCAGCTCACAGGTCGCTCTACCATTGTGACAGTGTCCAGCTCACAGGTCGCTCTACCATTGTGACAGTGTCCAGCTCACAGGTCGCTCTACCATTGTGACAGTGTCAAGCTCACAGGTCGCTCTACCATTGTGACAGTGTCCAGCTCACAGGTCGCTCTACCATTGTGACAGTGTCCAGCTCACAGGTCGCTCTACCATTGTGACAGTGTCCAGCTCACAGGTCGCTCTACCATTGTGACAGTGTCCAGCTCACAGGTCGCTCTACCATTGTGACAGTGTCCAGCTCACAGGTCGCTCTACCATTGTGACAGTGTCCAGCTCACAGGTCGCTCTACCATTGTGACAGTGTCCAGCTCACAGGTCGCTCTACCTTTTTCCAACACGGTTATAATGCAGCGCTGTGGTGTGTGTGTGTGTGTGTGTGTGTGTGTAAGGGAGATGGAGAGGACATGGAGAGAGGAAGAGGGAGGGAGGGAGGGAGGGAGGGAGGGAGGGAGGGAGGGAGGGAGGGAGGGAGGGAGGGAGAGAGAGAGAGAGAGAGAGAGAGAGAGAGAGAGAGAGAGAGAGAGATGTAGGGAGGGAATGAGTGAGTGAGTTACAGTATAAAAACTGCTCCATTAATAAGCACTGCCTCCTCTCTCTCTCTCTCTCTCTCTCTCTCTCTCTCTCTCTCTCTCTCTCTCTCTTGTATATACGTATCTATATCTTTACTCCCTCTGGTATATATGTTTTTCCTTGTATTGCTGAAAGAAGTGATACCAAATCTATCTGGAAACACACTTCATTACAACAGAACCACCGTCCATGCAACACTGGTTGATCTGCAATACAGAACCATCGTCATGCAACACTGGTTGAGCTGCAATACAGAACCATCATATTTGCAACACTGGTCGAGCTGCAGTAATATATTTTCTAGTAACCCTGCCGCTGTGTTTTGCCTCAATAGGAGCAGACGGGTGGCTCCTCCTCAGTAGGAGCAGGAAGGAAGGCAGGCGGGCGGGTAGCTCCGCTTCAGTAGGAGCAAGAAGGTAGGGGGGTGGGTAGCTCAGCCTCAGTAGGAGCAGGAAGGAAGACAAGTAGGAGGGTAGCTCTTCCATCTCCTCACTTCTTGAAGAGTGTCTGGAGAATGGCAATTAATCTGTACCGGCGGACTAAAGAGTCTGAAAGATAATATTTCCCCGTCGCTCGGCCAGCCATTGAGTCGGATCTCTCCAGAAACACCGCTGATCCGCATTGAATTGACTAGATGGCCATGGTGGAGTGGAAAGTGGAATTGCCTCGTTCTGCCCAGCTCATCCCTGACAAAATCCCTCTTCCTGTATTTTTTCGGACGATAAATCCTCATTAGTTGGCGGCTTGATCTTGTGATTGGGCAGCGGCCTGACCTTGTGATCGGGTAGTAACCTGACCTTGCGACTGGGCAGCCAAGGCTGTGGTAGTGACCTTAGTAAGGGAAGGCTCACTCGCCCACGTGTGTATGGGAGTCGCTCTGTCTGGCTTGCGTGTCGGATCCTGCACTTTCATTTCCGGAATGAACGTTTATTCTTTTTTACATTTTTTTGCGCCCAGCATATGTTAGCAGCGTTGAATACGGTGCACTCTATTACCTTCTAGCACAACTATATGTATTTCAGTACCACACGATCCGAGAAAGGCATCCCCGTACTGCATAACCCCAGCCCCCTGTACCTTAGTGCACGCGACTGCAATAGCATAGAGTACATCATAAGTTGATAATGTAGTTAATATTAGTATTTAAAATTCGAATCAGAAGAGGCATTCACAAATCATCACTTGGCAACTAATATTCAAATTTCTTCAATAAAAAATGATAAATTAAAACATACAGAGCCCATATCTAATTCAAACCTTTCACGGAGACCAATATCCTAAAATACACAAGGGCATTAAGCTTGAAACCACTCAGGAAGGCATGGAAGGCATGGAAGGCTTGGAGGTAATCAGATGCGACACTCAGAATTAGCGCATGAAAAGCAGTAATTCATTTATTTCCAATTTACTTCACAAAAGCAAGCTGGGACCTACACAAGCTGGGACCTACACAAGCTGGGACCTACACAAGCTGGGACCTACACAAGCTGGGATCTACACAAGCTGGGACCTACACAAGCTGGGACCTACACAAGCTGGGACCTACACAAGCTGCGACCTACACAAGCTGGGACCTACACAAGCTGGGATCTACACAAGCTGGGACCTACAAGCTGGGACCTACACAAGCTGGGACCTACACAAGCTGGGACCTACACAAGCTGGGACCTACACAAGCTGTGACCTACACAAGCTGGGACCTACACAAGCTAAAACAAGGGCATAAGCTTTAAACCACTCAGGAAGGGTGGGCTAAGGCATGAAGGGTTGAGGTACACAGCTGGACCACTCAGAGTTAGCCTACAAACAGTACTATCAGCTGTGACCTACACAAGCTGGGACCCACACAAAGCAAGTGGGACCTACACAAGCTGGGACCTACACAAGCTGGGACCTACACAAGCTGGGACCTACACAAGCTGGGACCTACCTACAGCTGGGACCTCACAGCTGGGACCTACACAAGCTGGGACCTACACAAGCTGGGACCTACACAAGCTGGGACCTACACAAGCTGGGACCTACACAAGCTGGGACCTACACAAGCTGGGACCTACACAAGCTGGGACCTACACAAGCTGGGACCTACACAAGCTGGGACCTACACAAGCTGGGACCTACACAAGCTGGGACCTACACAAGCTGGGACCTACACAAGCTGGGACCTACACAAGCTGGGACCTACACAAGCTGGGACCTACACAAGCTGGGACCTACACAAGCTGGGACCTACACAAGCTGGGACCTACAAGCTGGGACCTACACAAGCTGGGACCTACACAAGCTGGGACCTACACAGCTGGGACTACACAAGCTGGGACCTACAAGCTGGACCTACACAAGCTGGGACCTACACAAGCTGGGACCTACACAAGCTGGGACCTACACAAGCTGGGACCTACACAAGCTAAAATCAATCTAAACTGTTCTCTTGGGTAAGACTGACCAACTTTTCAAAAATTACAGCAATTAAGTTTTATGTAAGCTGAAGTGTACATAATATATAAAATTTTAATGACGGTCTTGTTTTCTAATCATAAGAAAAAATTCTCCAATTATTTCACAGAAACCAATTTGATTAATAAAATCAGCACATGATAACTTACACAAGCAAACATCAAGACTAACAGCACTAACAGTTTAAAGAAACACATCAGCACTAACAGTTTAAAACTGACCATAAGAAGCATTTTCCAGTTACTGTACATAATCCAACAAAATTTGCGCCTACACAGCCTAAACCCGTGAAACCTACCATCCATTTTACAAGAGCTAAACCCGTATGGGTCATATATCGCCCATGGAATGGGAGGCACTCGATCTAAGCAAGGAAAAGATAAGTCCAGTTCCTTGGATCAAGAGCCTCTCACCAATATCAAGACAAGAGATTAAAAGTTGCAAAATGTCATCAAGAGACTTCATTATGTATACAAACCTTCTTAAGTAGGATCCATCAAGGGAAGTTCCTTGATGCTGCTGACGGGCTCTTGATCTAGGGAATTGGATCTGTGCCCAAATCCCCTGAATTAAGCCTGAATGCCTTCTATACCCCCCACACAAGCTGTATAATTCCTAGGGTTTAGCGCCCTACTCACACATGAATCAATAACAACTAACTTCTACTGAAGAAGGTCTAACCGTGTTACACTGTCTCCACGTGGATGACCTGTGTAGCCTCGTACACTGTCTCCACGTGGATGACCTGTGTAGCCTCGTACACTGTCTCCACGTGGATGACCTGTGTAGCCTCGTACACTGTCTTCACGTGGATGACCTGTGTAGCTCGTACACTGTCTCCACATGGATGACCTGTGTAGCCTCGTACACTGTCTCCCGTGGATGACCTGTGTAGCCTCGTACACTGTCTCACGTGGATGACCTGTGTAGCCTCGTACACTGTCTCACGTGGATGACCGGGTTCATGGTACTGGTCGTACACTGTCTCCACGTGGATGACCTGTGTAGCCTCGTACACTGTCTCCACGTGGATGACCTGTGTAGCTCGTACACTGTCTCCACGTGGATGACCGTGTAGCCTCGTACACTGTCTCCACGTGGATGACCATGTGGCTCGTACAGTCTCCACGTGGATGACCTGTGTAGCCTCGTACACTGTCTCCACGTGGATGACCTGTGTAGCCTCGTACACTGTCTCCACGTGGATGACCTGTAGCCTCGTACACTGTCTCCACGTGGATGACCGTGTAGCCTCGTACACTGTCTCCACGTGGATGACCGTGTAGCCTCGTACACTGTCTCCACGTGGATGACCGTGTAGCCTCGTACACTGTCTCCACGTGGATGACCAGTGTAGCCTCGTACACTGTCTCCACGTGGATGACCAGTGTAGCCTCGTACACTGTCTCCACGTGGATGACCGTGTAGCCTCGTACACTGTCTCCACGTGGATGACCGTGTAGCCTCGTACACTGTCTCCACGTGGATGACCTGTGTAGCCTCGTACACTGTCTCCACGTGGATAACCTGTGCTAGCCTCGTTACACTGTCTCCACGTGGATGACCGTGTAGCCTCGTACACTGTCTCCACGTGGATAACCTGTGTAGCTCGTACACTGTCTCCACGTGGATGACCTGTGTAGCCTCGTACACTGTCTCCACGTGGATAACCATGGGGTACGAGCCTCGTACACTGTCTCCACGTGGATAACCTGTGTAGCCTCGTACACTGTCTCCACGTGGATGACCTGTGTAGCCTCGTGCACATGCCTGTCTCCACGTGGATGACCTGTGTAGCTCGTACACTGTCTCCACGTGGATGACCTGTGTAGCCTCGTACACTGTCTCCACGTGGATGACCTGTGTAGCCTCGTACACTGTCTTCACGTGGATGACCTGTGTAGCCTCGTACACTGTCTTCACGTGGATAACCTGTGTAGCGTCGTACACTGTCTCCACATGGATGACCTGTGTAGCCTCGTACACTGTCTCCACGTGGATGACCTGTGTAGCCTCGTACACTGTCTCTACGTGGATGACCTGTGTAGCGTCGTACACTGTCTCCACGTGGATGACCTGTGTAGCCTCGTACACTGTCTCCACGTGGATGACCTGTGTAGCCTCGTACACTGTCTCCACGTGGATGACCTGTGTAGCCTCGTACACTGTCTCCACGTGGATAACCTGTGTAGCCTCGTACACTGTCTCCACGTGGATGACCTGTGTAGCCTCGTACACTGTCTCCACGTGGATAACCTGTGTAGCGTCGTACACTGTCTCCACATGGATGACCTGTGTAGCGTCGTACACTGTCTCCACGTGGATGACCTGTGTAGCCTCGTACACTGTCTCCACGTGGATAACCTGTGTAGCCTCGTACACTGTCTCCATGTGGATGACCTGTGTAGCCTCGTACACTGTCTCCACGTGGATGACCTGTGTTGCGTCGTACACAGGTCATCCATGCATGGAAATACTCCCAGGAATCGTGTCTAAAATACATTACACAAACTTTGAAAACTTGAAGCCGATCCAATGGAACGTTCTTGAATAATAAACGAAAATTTGTGAGAAAGCAAACGTAGATGTTGCTGAGAATGTTCTGAAAAAATAGGAAAGTCTTCCCTCGTTAAATTTTATAAAACCCATAAAATCGCGTATTAAAACAACATAAAACTGCAGATTTTATTCTTTTCCAGTTTAGTTTTCTCATTTACAATCTATTTAAAATTCTCAACAATTCTATAAGAAAAACTATTTTATTTTAACTTTTTAAAATAATCGAGTTTGATAAAATTGGAAAAAATGGTTAAATCAGCATCCACACTGCCCAAAATAAACACATAAATCCTATTAAGATATCCCAGTATTTAGGGTTTGAATCGGATTAGAAGAGGCATTCTCTTGTTATTACAAGGGAAATAACTTAATAAAACTGGTAAATTTGCGCATTTCAGAGTAACAAGCTGTGTTTTAATAAAGCCAATCAAATGCAAAAGTTTGAAACCGACCACAAAAGGCATTCTTCAGTAATTAATGTGATTCAAACAATTCAAAGTTGTTGTTTTTTTAATTATTTCAGTAATTTTTTAAAATATCTCGAACCTTGCGGGTTATCATCCATCTTATAAATATATCCTCAATAATATTTTGAAGCCGACCAGAAGAAGCATTCTTTAGTGGCTGAATAAAAAATAAATATACCCAATAACAGAATGAGCTTTGTGTTCAGGAAACAACACCAGTGGTGAAAGTTTGAAGCAGATCAGACGAGTCATTATCAAGTTATGGGGCGGATTCTAACCATTTCAAGCATTTTTTTAAACTATTATACTTCATCAAGACATTTGCCAGCACACAAAGCAAACTTAACAGGTACTATCCTGGTCCTAACAGGTACTATCCTGGTACTAAGATGCAGCAAACATTCACAAGAGCTTAGCTGAAAATTATTTAACGTGATTTAACGGGAAAAAATGCCATATTATTTTGCACACAAAATGATCAAGTGAGACTCTCGACTCTCACTCTCCACCGTCCTCAGGTTAGCAGGTAACTTTTGCAACGTTTGAAGCTCAGCCACTGACGATTTGTGAAGTTATCCCGGCCACTCAAGGATGCTGGGAATGGATTCAACAACTTTGGTTGTAGGTCACGTGAACATGCCAATTGTTCCAAGAGTCTGGTCCTAGCTACCGCACACAATAGCTGAAAATTTGAAGCCGATTGGATGAGGCACTCTCGAGTTATGAGCGAAATAAAATCGAAAAGTTGAAAGAAAAAAAATCAGACAACCTATTAAAGGTCTCTCGTCTTTGATAATAACCACAAGAACAACAAATAGAAGAACAACAACAAGTACCAGTACGACAACAGCAACAACAACTGTCAGACACAGCAACATCTTGGGATCTTGATTTAACCTAACCCATCTTAACCTAACAAAACTTAACATAACCTAACCCAACCTAATTTTGAAATGAGCTTAAAATCCAATGTGAAAGTGTGACGTACTTATTAGGACTGGTTGAATATATGTCTGTATAATAATAATAATAATCTTTATTTCTTCAAGTACATGATAACTTATACAGACCATCAATGACATACTATATAGAAAGCCCTTGGATATGCAGAGCATTTCGGGCAAGTTAGGCTAATTTCGTCCCCAGGATGCGACCCACACTAGTCGGCTAACACCCAGGTACCTATTTACTGCTAGAAGAACAGGGACAGCAGCTGTCTTAAGGAAACACGCTCTAATGTTTCCACCCATACCGGGGATCGAACCACGGACCTGAATGTGTGAGATGAATGCGCTACTAACCGAGCTACGGTGTATTTTGAAAAGAACCTGCTTTGTATGGTCCAGTAGGCCTGCTACAGTGTTCCTCCATTCTTATGTTGTTATGCTGATTCAGGGAATTGTTCAATGCTTGCCTAACCTATAGGCATGATTTACTTACACTGGTGTATTTTACCACTAGTGACTCTGCCTCCTGCTGCTTCAACTCACCTGACTGCAGTATATAAGACACTTCTCCGTGTATACTGCTGTACATTTCTCAAGAGTGATGGACTGAACACATCGACTCTGGGCTGAGGGACTGATTCTCTATCACCATTCTTTTCTGTACTGGACTGAAGAAGCCACTGACTGGAGAACACTTTCCAAAATAAAGATTTCCAAATGTTGCACAAGTGTCTCAGTCTTCAACAACAAGCAACATAGGACTACTGAGTCGGTCTCTCTCTCTCTACACAGACACACACATAATAACTATTCATTGTGTGTTACTATATGTTAAATGTTTACAGGGTAAAGGAGTCAAAGAGTGCACCTTCAGAGTGCCAGTGTCAACTAATGTTAGTGGCTCTCCACACTAAATGAAGCAGAGAGATAACAATGTTCACTAACGAAGGATATAATAATGTTATGATGACGCTGATGACATTACCTAAGCAAGAAAGATATCAATGAAAGATAGCACTGAAAGATAGCACTGAAAAATATAATTAAAAGAGATCAGTGAAAATAATCAGTGAAAACTATCGTTGAAAATAATGTTAGCTAACAAGAGATAACAATGTTAGTTAACTGGAGATAATGTTAGCTAACTAGAGATAATGTTAGCTAACTAGAGATAATGTTAGCTAACTAGAGATAATGTTAGCTAACCAAATATAACAATGTTAGCTAACGAGAGAGATTAGCTAACAAAAAGGTAACAATGTTAGCTAACGCTACAACACTGTTACAACTTATATTCCCCTCAAGGAAGGTTCCTTGACGCTGGTGGGAGGCTCTTGATCTAGGGAATTGGATCTGTGCTGCAGTTCCCTGAATTAAGCCTGAATATTTTCCATATCCCCCACAGGTGCTGTATAATCCTACGGGTTTAGCTCTTCCCCTTGATTATAATAATAATACAACTTATATTGGCGGGGAAGCGGTAAATCAGTAAGGGAGGTAATGAGCATTAACCCAAGGAAGGAGAAGGTAGCTAAACTTCCTCGGATCAAAAGCCCTTCACAATCATGAATAAACCTCCTCTTTAAAGGGATTGATGACTAAAACGCAACGAAAGTGACAGAAATTCACAAAATAATAGTGACATCAGAGACACAGGTGATAACTGAGGGAAGAGGAAGAGGTGGGAGACGTATATGAGAAGAGCAACACCAACAAGAAGAGCGTGATAAGACAGTGTCACTCTCAGTGTTGACAAGAGTACCACTGTCACTCACACCAGTGTCACTCTCAGTGTTGACAAGAGTACCACTGTCACTCACACCAGTGTCACTCTCAGTGTTGACAAGAGTACCACTGTCACTCACACCAGTGTCACTCTCAGTGTTGACAAGAGTACCACTGTCACTCACACCAGTGTCACTCTCAGTGTTGACAAGAGTACCACTGTCACTCACACCAGTGTCACTCTCAGTGTTGACAAGAGTACCACTATCACCACACCAGTGTCATCTAGTGTTGACAAGAGTACCACTGTCACTCCCAGTGTGACAGTGTGACAAGAGTACCACTGTCACTCACCAGTGTCACTCTCAGTGTTGACAAGAGTACCACTGTCACCCACCAGTGTCACTAGTGTTGACAAGAGTACCACTGTCACCACACAGTGTCACTCCAGTGTTGACAAGAGTACCACTGTCACCCACACCGTGTCACTTAGTGTTGACAAGAGTACCACTGTCACTCACACAGTGTCACTAGTGTTGACAAGAGTACCACTGTCACTCACACAGTGTCATCAGTGTTGACAAGAGTACCACTGTCACCACACCGTGTCACTCTCAGTGTTGACAAGAGTACCACTGTCACTCACACCAGTGTCACTCTCAGTGTTGACAAGAGTACCACTTCACTCCACAGTGTCATCCAGTGTTGACAAGAGTACCACTGTCACCCACAGTGTCACTAGTGTTGACAAGAGTACCACTGTCACCACAGTGGTTCCAGTGTTGACAAGAGTACCACTGTCACTCACACCAGTGTCACTAGTGTTGACAAGAGTACCACTGTCACTCACACCAGTGTCTCCAGTGTTGACAAGAGTACCACTGTCACTCCACCAGTGTCATCAGTGTTGACAAGAGTACCACTTCACCCACAGTGTCACTAGTGTTGACAAGAGTACCACATCACTCACACAGTGTCACTTAGTGTTGACAAGAGTACCACTGTCACTCACACAGTGTCATCAGTGTTGACAAGAGTACCACTGATCACTCCACAGTGTCCCCAGTGTTGACAAGAGTACCACTTCACCACACAGTGTCAATCTTAGTGTTGACAAGAGTACCACTGTCACCCACAGTGTCACTCTCAGTGTTGACAAGAGTACCACTGTCACTCACACAGTGTCACTAGTGTTGACAAGAGTACCACTGTCACCACACCAGTGTCACTAGTGTTGACAAGAGTACCACTGTCACTCACACAGTGTCACTCTCAGTGTTGACAAGAGTACCACTGTCACTCACACCAGTGTCACTCAGTGTTGACAAGAGTACCAACTATCACCCACAGTACAGTGTCACTCTAGTGTTGACAAGAGTACCACTATCACCCACAGGGTGTCACAGTGTTGACAAGAGTACCACTATCACCCACAGGGGTGTCACAGTGTTGACAAGAGTACCACTATCACCACAGTGTCACTTCAGTGTTGACAAGAGTCCCTGTCCCCACAGTGTTGACAAGAGTACCACTTATCACCCAGTGTCATGTCAGTGTTGACAAGAGTACCACTGTCACCCACAGTGCAGTGTCATCAGTGTTGACAAGAGTACCACTATCACCCACCAGTGTCTCCAGTGTTGACAAGAGTACCACTGTCACTCCCCCAGGGGTCACAGTGTTGACAAGAGTACCACTTATCACCCCAGTGTCCTCACAGTGTTGACAAGAGTACCACTATCACCCCCCAGTGTCACAGTGTTGACAAGAGTACCACTGTCACCCCCCAGTGTCACTCTCAGTGTTGACAAGAGTACCACTGTCACCCCCCAGTGTCTCTCAGTGTTGACAAGAGTACCACTGTCACTCACACCAGTGTCATCTAGTGTTGACAAGAGTACCACTGTCACTCCACAGTGGTCACTCTCAGTGTTGACAAGAGTACCACTGTCACTCACACCAGTGTCAATCTAGTGTTGACAAGAGTACCACTGTCACCACCCCAGTGTCACTCTCAGTGTTGACAAGAGTACCACTGTCACTCACACCAGTGTCATCTCAGTGTTGACAAGAGTACCACTGTCACTCCACCAGTGTCACTCTCAGTGTTGACAAGAGTACCACTGTCACTCACACCAGTGTCAATCTTAGTGTTGACAAGAGTACCACTGTCACTCCACCAGTGTCACTCCAGTGTTGACAAGAGTACCACTGTCACTCCACCAGTGTCACTCTCAGTGTTGACAAGAGTACCACTGTCACTCCACAGTGTCATCAGTGTTGACAAGAGTACCACTGTCACCCACAGTGTCTCTCAGTGTTGACAAGAGTACCACTGTCACTGTCAGTGTTGACAAGAGTACCACTGTCACTCCACCAGCGTCAATCTCAGTGTTGACAAGAGTACCACTATCCCACAGTGTCTCCAGTGTTGACAAGAGTACCACTATCACCCAGTGTCAATCTTAGTGTTGACAAGAGTACCACTGTCACTCACACCAGTGTCTCCAGTGTTGACAAGAGTACCACTGTCACCCACAGTGTCACAGTGTTGACAAGAGTACCACTGTCACCCACAGTGTCCCCCAGTGTTGACAAGAGTACCACTGTCACCCACAGTGTCTCCAGTGTTGACAAGAGTACCACTGTCACCCACAGTGTCACAGTGTTGACAAGAGTACCACTGTCACCCAGTGTCATCTCAGTGTTGACAAGAGTACCACTGTCACTCCACAGTGTAATCTAGTGTTGACAAGAGTACCACTGTCACTCACACCAGTGTTCCAGTGTTGACAAGAGTACCACTACTCACCCAGCAAGTGTTGACAAAGTACCACTATCACCCAGGTCATCTCAGTGTTGACAAGAGTACCACTGTCACTCTTAGTGTTGACAAGAGCAAAACTGTCACTCACACCAGTGTCACAGTGTTGACAAGAGTACCACTATCACCCACAGTGTTGACAAGAGTACCACTATCACCCACAGTGTTGACAAGAGTACCACTATCACCCACAGTGTTGACAAGAGTACCACTATCACCCACAGTGTTGACAAGAGTACCACTATCACCCACAGTGGTGTCACAGTGTTGACAAGAGTACCACTATCACCCACAGTGGTGTCACAGTGTTGACAAGAGTACCACTATCACCCACAGTGGTGTCACAGTGTTGACAAGAGTACCACTATCACCCACAGTGGTGTCACAGTGTTGACAAGAGTACCACTATCACCCACAGTGGTGTCACAGTGTTGACAAGAGTACCACTATCACCCACAGTGGAGTTACAGTGTTGACAAGAGTACCACTGTCACCCACAGTGGTGTCACAGTGTTGACAAGAGTACCACTATCACCCACAGTGGTGTCACAGTGTTGACAAGAGTACCACTATCACCCACAGTGGTGTCACAGTGTTGACAAGAGTACCACTATCACCTACAGTGGAGTTACAGTGTTGACAAGAGTACCACAATCACCCACAGTGTTGACAAGAGTACCACTATCACCCACAGTGGTGTCACAGTGTTGACAAGAGTACCACTATCACCTACAGTGGAGTTACAGTGTTGACAAGAGTACCACAATCACCCACAGTGTTGACAAGAGTACCACTATCACCTACAGTGGAGTTACAGTGGTGACAAGAGTACCACTATCACCCACAGGTGTGTGATCCAGGAAGCTTACTGTAAGACAGGTGTGTGATCCAGGAAGCTTACTGTAAGACAGTTGTGTGATCCAGGAAGCTTACTGTAAGACAGGTGTGTGATCCAGGAAGCTTACTGTAAGACAGGTGTGTGATCCAAGAAGCTTACTGTAAGACAGGTGTGTGATCCAGGAAGCTTACTGTAAGACAGGTGTGTGATACAGGAAGCTTACTGTAAGACAGGTGTGTGATCCAAGAAGCTTACTGTAAAACAGGTGTGTGATCCAAGAAGCTTACTGTAAGACAGGTGTGTGATCCAGGAAGCTTACTGTAAGACAGTTGTGTGATCCAGGAAGCTTACTAAGACAGTGTGTGATCCAGGAAGCTTACTGTAAGACAGTGTGTGATCCAGAAGCTTACTGTAAGACAGGTGTGTGATCCAGGAAGCTTACTGTAAGACAGGTGTGTGATCCAGGAAGCTTACTGTAAGACAGTGTGTGATCCAGGAAGCTTACTGTAAGACAGTGTGTGATCCAGGAAGCTTACTGTAAGACAGGTGTGTGATCCAGGAAGCTTACTGTAAGACAGGTGTGTGATCCAGGAAGCTTACTGTAAGACAGTTGTGTGATCCAGGAAGCTTACTGTAAGACAGTTGTGTGATCCAGGAAGCTTACTGTAAGACAGGTGTGTGATCCAGGAAGCTTACTGTAAGACAGTGTGTGATCCAGGAAGCTTACTGTAAGACAGGTGTGTGATCCAGGAAGCTTACTGTAAGACAGGTGTGTGATCCAGGAAGCTTACTGTAAGACAGTTGTGTGATCCAGGAAGCTTACTGTAAGACAGGTGTGTGATCCAGGAAGCTTACTGTAAGACAGGTGTGTGATCCAGGAAGCTTACTGTAAGACAGGTGTGTGATCCAGGAAGCTTACTGTAAGACAGTTGTGTGATCCAGGAAGCTTACTGTAAGACAGGTGTGTGATCCAGGAAGCTTACTGTAAGACAGGTGTGTGATCCAAGAAGCTTACTGTAAGACAGTTGTGTGATCCAGGAAGCTTACTGTAAGACAGTTGTGTGATCCAGGAAGCTTACTGTAAGACAGGTGTGTGATCCAAGAAGCTTACTGTAAGACAGTTGTGTGGTACAAGAAACTTCTTACAAGAAAGATGTGTGATCCAAGAAGCTTGATGAAAGAAGTATGTAAGAAGGAAGGTGAGGGAATACGAGTTTGGCAACTTTACGAAACTAATTGAAGAAGTGATGAAGATAATGTTCAAAGGAATAAAAAAGAAAACTTGAAGGAAGGAAGGAAGGAAGGAAGGAATGAAGGAAGGAATGAAGGAAGGAAGGAAGGAACTGAGAAAAACCGACTCAGGGTTGAGTAAGAAGATGAGCACAAAAGGAATTAACACTATGATTAAAGGATAGGAAAAAAATCAAATTAGAGAGAACATAGGAATAAAATACAAAGGAATAATGAAGCAAGTGGTTCATTAATCTGCTTCCCTTTCTCTCTCTCTATCTCTCTCTCATACAAATTGATAATGCAAATAGAGATAGAGTGAATTAAGAGGAGGAGGGAGATGGGTGGAAGGCGAAGACATAAGTCATCAGGTAAAGGTTGAAAAGTTTGATGACTTAAACAAAGACATAGTTGAGATAACCTTAATACGCAGCTTCAGGAATAATTATGATATGGCCCAAGAGCCCAACAATTATAATGTTGAAAAAAAAATTCTAGAATGCTGAGTCAGAACTTTAGGTTCGACCCCTGCAAACACAATTATGTTAGTACACACACACAACACACTCACTCACACACACAGACACACTAACTCAGACACACACACACACACACACACACACACACACACACACACACAAACACACACACACACACACAAACACACACACACACAAACACACACACACACACACACACACACACACACACACACACACACACACAAGACCAATATTGTCTCACGACCTCCTGTGTCTAAACCTACTTCTTTCCATTCTTGCTCACTGCTCCAATATTGTTACACGAGCGTCAACATGGCGTTCTCCACTCCCTCCAGCACTCTGCCACACTTACTCCATGCGGCAATATAGCCTAAACAACCTTCAAATTGGCAGTCGAGTTTATTAAAGAAGCAAGAGAAGTGGCAGAAGAAAGTGGGTCAGGAGGTAAACAAAGATGGCGGCGCAGGATATGACGTCACGTGATCGCGACGGATATGACATCACACGAATGGCAACATATATGACCTCACATATAATAGGTAGCCTGTAGCTCATTGGTAGCGTCAGAAGGTTATAAACGAATGGCCCGGGTTCAATTAGGGGCGAGTGGAGACGATGCGCAAATCTAACACCTGCTGTCGCTGGTCACCTAACAGTAATCATATTATTGTAATTATTAATTCCACGGGGGAGCGCTAAATTCATAAGGGCCATACAGTGCCTTGGGGAATGGAAGGTAATTAGGTTTGATCCGAGGAAGGGGATGGTGGTAGTAGTAGTAGTGCCGTCACAAGCGTAAAAGAGACCAATCTCTTTCTTTCTACCTTTTGGATTCCCTATCTTCCCCTGCCCTTCATAATTCCCTTCTCGCCTTTTTCTTCTCTCTCTCTCTCTCTTCTTTTTCTCTTCCTCCCTTCTTCTTCTTTCTTCATTCTTCTTACCTCCTCCCTTCTTCTTATCCTTCCTTCTTCTCCTCCTCTTCCCTTCCTTCTCCATCCTCTCCTTCCTCCCCTCTCCCTCCTCTTCCCTTCCTTCTCCCCCTCTCCCTCATCCTTCCTTCCCCTCCCTCCTCTTCCCTTCCTTCTCCCCCTCTCCCTCCTCTTCCATTCCTTCTCCCCCTCTTCCCTTCCTTCTCCCCTCTCTCTCCCTCTTCCCTTCCTTCTCCCCCTCCTTCCCTTCCTTCTCCCCTCTCTCCTCTTCCCTTCCTTCTCCCCTCTAAATCCCCTTCCATTCGTTTTCTAACCCTACCCCTTCACTATCCCTCCATCTCCTTCCTCTCTTTCCCTCTCCCTCCCTCCTTCCTCTCCCTCCCTCTCCTTCACTCTCCCCCCCTCTACTTCACTCTCCCACCCTTCCTTCACTCTCCATCCCTCTCCCTAACTCTCACAGCCTCTCAACTTCATACACGTTATTTCACTTTTTATTTTTCTTGAATATGTAATTTTTCTCTTACTCTCTTCTATCCTTGTCTCACAAAACTTAGCAAGACTCGTGACTGAAGTCCTCCTCCAGGATGGTAGCAGGAGGAGGAGCTGCAGCAGCAGCAGGGAAGTGGAGAAGGGAAGAGTAGACACGAGAAAGGAAGAGGTGAATGATGAGGAAGAGGAGATACAGGAAGAGGAAAATAAGATAGAAAAGAGAGTGGTAAAAGTGGATGAAGGAGAGAAGATGTGGTGGAGACAGAAAAGAAAGAAGAGAAGATGAATATTTCAAGATTTACATATTTCAGGAAGCACAAAGATCTTCAGCCTTGTATATAACAAGACGAACAAGCAACACACAACAACAGTAAAACCATCAAGCCAATAAAACAATGCCACAAAAGGATAAACACTTTACTATATATTAAATAATCCACGAATCCATAAATGCTAAAACATTCCCCTTAAAATATTCACAGTATACTGTAGCTCGACTGCTAGCGCCGAGGGTCGATCCCCGGTACGGATGAAACGTTATAACGTGTTTCCTTAAGACACCTGCTGTCCATATTCACCTGTCAGTAAAATAGGTACCTGGGTTTTAGTCGACTGGTGTGGGTCGCATCCTGGGACAAAATTGACCTAATTTGCTCGAAATGCTCTGCATAACAAGGTGGTTTCTATATAGTAGTATGCCACTGTTGTCAGCTAGGCTGACATCAATGTACTTGTTGTAGAAATAAAGATTATTATTATTATTAAAAATGTCATTGAGGTCTGTACAGACACCTCGGTGAGGTAATCCGGTATGACCGGGCCTGAGGTAGACTGTATCACAGCAACACGTCGCAAGAAGAACAGAGCACGATTCCCTGCAAGCAGGGACACCCCTGCAAGGGTCGCTGTAAAAGTTCATCCCTATATTACTGGGACTCCCTCCCCCACGTGCCTAGCACACCAGCACCACTCTACCTCCTTGTGCTGGGAATGTAAACGGGATAATAACACTTTGTGCTTCCTTAAAAGTTCCTAGCAAGGTGCCCAGCTTCCTTAAAAGATCCTAGCAAAGAGTCGACATTCTCAAAACTTCCTAGCAAAGCGTCAGCTTTTCTAGAACTCCATACTAATGCATTGTCTTTCTTCGAACTTTCTAACAAGAGGTCATTTTCTTATATTATTTCACACATATTCACTGTATTTTATATATATATTAAAATGTTGTAATATCTGGTGGACTAATAATAATAGTCTTCAGAGGTGACCCTTAAGAGTTGTGGTGGGACGTCTAGGTGCTGCTGTTTGTGTCGACGTAGTGAGAACGAAACAGCTTCTGGTACATCCAGTTCTAAGGTAGAACTAGGCCTACCAGATGGCAGCACCAGACCTAGGCGGCATGCATGAAATACAATGCCCGACAGGGTTTACATCACTCGGGCATGCTACCCACAGTTGCCCTGACCATAATAGATGATGGATAAACTCTTGTAAGGAACAGGGCACTGGTGTGGATGCTAGGCATGAATCCTTAAACAATACGTACAACAGACAACAAAAAATGTCCTAACATGGGGGAAGGAAAAAACGGGTGCTAAAAAAATGGTGTGGAAGATGGAGTGAGGCACAGCAGGCGCCACGGCAGCAGAAACTCTGGCTGGAGGAAATACGCCATCCTGGAACTGAACCCGCAGACTGTGCTACACGTCAGTAGACATCACTGCGGGTGAGCTGCGAAGCCAGGCAGGGTTCTCGACTGGGGACTGTGTTGCAGGGGAGCTGCGGCAGGGTTGACTCAAGCAGCGGCAGTTTGATAGTGCAGGCGAGCAGGGTGTTGGGGGAATTCAGCATGCTGGGACGGAGCCTGCAGACTGTGCAACACTCAAGGAGACATCTCGACTGGGAACTATCTTGCATGGTTGCTGTAGCGGCGGCACAACCTGACGGTGCAGGTAAGTCGGGTGTCGTGGAGATGACAGCGACAAGTGAGTGAGCTGTGAGGATGACTCAGCAAAAGTGCCTTCAGCAAATCTAGTAGAAGTTGTCGTCGTTGCCAGAAAACTAGAACGTCATTGCGTGTGGGAGTCGTAGGTGAGACAACTCAGGTAGTGTGACGTCAGTGGGGGAATTTGGCACTTAAGAAAATTTGTGGTTATAGAAAAAAATGGTATGGAACAGTAAGGTTGAGGACATGACACTTGACGCAGTTGAAGACGTACTCTCAGGACTCACCAACACTAACACATTCATATTTTAAATCGCTCACTATGAAATACCAAGATAACACTGGTGATGTGACGTCGTGAAGTTTTGGTGACGTCATAGTGAACATCGCTGCGTAACGTAATGTCATCGTGGCATGACGTCACACCGTGACATCATGGCATGAAGTCATTGAATGATGTCAGGGTGTGACATCATGGTGACAGCGTGGTGTGATGCGATACCGTGACGTCATGGCATGATGTACTGGAGTGAAATCATGAAGTGATGTCGGGATGTGACGTTGTAGGGAGATGTCAGGCATGGCATCGTTGGGAGACGTCGGGTGTGATGTGACGTCGGGTGTGATGTGGTGACACAGACAACAGCAAATTGACGCCAAAACAACCAGACAGAGCGTAGGCAAGTATTCTGATTGTGTGTGTGTGGCCAGCAGCAAGTGCTGAGAAAGCACGTCGGTTGTGCTAGGAGTGGGTGCTGAGGGAGCAGGAAGGCAGCTCTGGGATGCACCTGTCCTGGGGCTTGGCTGTAGCCACTGACACCACACACAAGGGACCAGTAACACACAAAAACACTAAAACTCGACTACAGCAGCTTGACAAGTAGTAAGGTCTGACTCACAGGCTGGTGTAGGAAAATAATAATATCTTCATTTCTACAATTACCTGTACAAGGTATACAGGCCTAGCTGACATCAATGACATACTACTATACATAAAGCCATTTGTTATGTAAAGCATTTCTGGCAAATTAGGTAAATTTTGTCCCAGGATGAGACCCACACCAGGTACCCATTTTACTGATGGGTGAACATAGCACATGTCTTATGGAAATACGTTTTCCAGCCGTACGGGGATCGACCTACGGACCTCAGTGTGTGAGCTGAGTACGCTAGCGATCGAGCTCCGAGACACATGGGTGGCAAGGTGCATGCAGGGTTTGATATCAAAGTGGCTTGGTCATCCACGTGACTTTGAGCAGCTTGGGCATTCAAATACTACAGCTTTGGCCAGAAATTCATGAGTGATTCATTATGACAGCATAGAGGGGTTTAATTGAATGAGTGGTTGAGGTGCCAGCGTAGGTGGCACCTTGCCGCCTCACACATTCACGCACGTGAAGCTCAGAGAAGGCCCCGGCCACCGGGGACATTCCTTCAGAAACACCACTAAACTCACCTCTGTCATGCTGTAAATGGCCATGATGATTTGTGGAGCTGCAGCAGCAGCAAGTTACAGGTGATGCTGAACACGTGGTTAAGGACACCATGGAAGACTTAGAGGACCCTGTTAATGTTGCGAAGATTTCCTGAGGAAATTAAGTGTGTTTGGGCATAAATCCTGCATGTACCCGCATCTCAGTGATGTGGCTAGGAGACATGACTACAGGATAACTGCCAGGTGCTGGGATGGCACCATGGCACTATGAAGTACCACGTGACTTCAGTCTCCTCTCTCTGAACTTAACATGCAACTGGGAACAAATGTAACAATGGATTTTCAAGTATCATGTTTTTCTTTGATGCAGTATCGTCATTTTCTTTAATGTATCATTGCTTTCTTTGATACAAGCATTGTCGTTCTCTATGATACATTGTCGTCCTCTATGATACATTGTCGTCCTCTATGATACATTTTCGTTCTCTTTGATATATTGTCGTTCTCTATGACAAATTGCCATTCTCTTTCACAGAATCATTGTAGTTCTCTATGATACATTGTCGTTCTCTATGATACATTGTCATTCTCTTTGATAGAAGCATTGTCGTTCTCTATGATACATTGTCATTCTCTTTGATAGAAGCATTGTCGTTCTCTATGATACATTGTCGTTCTCTATGAAACATTGTCGTTCTCTATGATACATTGTCGTTTATGATGCAGAACATTGTTATCTTTGGAAGTATGAATCAGTATTTTGAAACTATACATTGTTATCTTTAAAGCAAGTACTGAGTTATCTTTGAGCAGTATCATAGTTATCTTTGATGTATGTATCAACTATATTGATTATCGTTTGAAGCATGTATCATAGTTATAGTTGATGCATGTATCATAGTTATCTTTGAAGCAAATATTGCAATTATCCTTGAAAGTATTAAAGTTTTCCTTGGAGCAGGTACTGTAGTTATCTTTGAAGCAGGTATTGTAGTTATCTTTGAAGCAGGTATTGTAGTTATCTTTGAAGCAGGTACTGTAGTTATCTTTGAAGCAGGTATTGTAGTTATCTTTGAAGCAGGTATTGTAGTTATCTTTGAAGCAGGTATTGTAGTTATCTTTGAAGCAGGTATTGTAGTTATCTTTGAAGCAGGTACTGTAGTTATCTTTGAAGCAGGTACTGTAGTTATCTTTGAAGCAGGTATTGTAGTTATCTTTGAAGCAGGTACTGTAGTTATCTTTGAAGCAGGTACTGTAGTTATCTTTGAAGCAGGTACTGTAGTTATCTTTGAAGCAGGTACTGTAGTTATCTTTGAAGCAGGTACTGTAGTTATCTTTGAAGCAGGTATTGTAGTTATCTTTGAAGCAGGTATTGTAGTTATCTTTGAAGCAGGTACTGTAGTTATCTTTGAAGCAGGTATTGTAGTTATCTTTGAAGCAGGTACTGTAGTTATCTTTGAAGCAGGTACTGTAGTTATCTTTGAAGCAGGTACTGTAGTTATCTTTGAAGCAGGTATTGTAGTTATCTTTGAAGCAGGTATTGTAGTTATCTTTGAAGCAGGTATTGTAGTTATCTTTGAAGCAGGTATTGTAGTTATCTTTGAAGCAGGTACTGTAGTTATCTTTGAAGCAGGTACTGTACTTATCTTTGAAGCAGGTATTGTAGTTATCTTTGAAGCAGGTACTGTAGTTATCTTTGAAGCAGTTACTGTACTTATCTTTGAAGCAGGTATTGTAGTTATCTTTGAAGCAGGTATTGTAGTTATCTTTGAAGCAGGTACTGTACTTATCTTTGAAGCAGGTATTGTAGTTATCTTTGAAGCAGGTACTGTAGTTATCTTTGAAGCAGGTATTGTAGTTATCTTTGAAGTAGGTATTGTAGTTATCTTTGAAGCAGGTACTGTAGTTATCTTTGAAGCAGGTACTGTAGTTATCTTTGAAGTAGGTACTGTAGTTATCTTTGAAGTAGGTATAACAGTTTTCATTATACTGGCGGTGTTAAATATTCGAATTTCCATTTGGTTGGCACTAAAATGAACCTTAAGGAAAGACGCCACAGCCTGCTCTTTCCTCTCTCCGCCTCCTCTTCTTCTCTCCGCCTCCTCTTTCTTCTCTCCGCCTCCTCTTTCTTCTCTCCGCCTCCTCTTTCTTCTCTCCGCCTCCTCTTTCTTCTCTCCGCCTCCTCTTTCTTCTCTCCGCCTCCTCTTTCTTCTCTCCGCCTCCTCTTTCTTCTCTCCGCCTCCTCTTTCTTCTTTCCGCCTCCTCTTTTCTCTCTCCGCCTCCTCTTACTTCCTCCCTTTGCTCATCTCTTTGCCTTCTCATTAGGACCACAACAATGATACTTAGAAACGTCTAATAGTTAACCGCCACTCTCTTCCTGACCTTCCTCTCCCTCTCCCTCTCTCACACACCCAAACATTTTCCGAATGCTTCAAGTCATGCTAAAATTTTTGGCCACAAACTCTGCAAAGTAACTATGGCAACTTTTGCACGTCTTGGAAACCTTGTTGAGACACACTTAAGAAACTTGTCCAGTACTGTGTGAGTGAAGTTTCTCACCATTATTTATTATTATTATTAATATGATTATTATTATTTATTAACTAGCAGTAGTTATATTACATTGACCATTAAAAACAAGGATTACCAACGAAATATTCTGTCTTATCTATCATCCAGGTTATTATAAACAACCAGACTCAGAGAGAGAATAAGAGGAATGACTAGTATACAGCTGTGCCCATATGCAGTCCCTCATCCCGTTTTCTTTCGTTACTATTAACACCGAAAATGGATGAATTCTGGTTGGCTTCCAGCGAATTTATACCGGCACCAGCTGCCTCCAATTGTTATTATCAGGTCTGTAGGTGAAGTGTGGTGGTGGTGGTGCTGGTGACAGGAGTGGTAGGTGGTGATGGTGGTTGTGATGACAGGGGTGGTAGGTGGTGATGTTGGTGGTTGTGGTGATAGGGGTGGTACGTAGTGAAGGTGGTGGTTGTGGTGATAAGCGTGGATTATTATAATAAAGAATCGACATATATATATATATATATATATATATATATATATATATATATATATATATATATATATATATATATATATATATATATATATATATATATATATATAGTATATATATATATATATATATATATATATATATATATATATATATATATATATATATATATATATATATATATATATATATATATATATATATATATATATATATATATATATATATATATATATATATATATATATATATATATATATATATATATATATATATATATTTTATTAACACATCGGCCGATTCCCACCAAGGCAGGGTGGCCCGAAAAAGAAAAACTTTCATCATCATTCACTCCATCACTGTCTTGCCAGAGGGTGCTTTACACTACAGTTATAAAACTGCAACATTAACACCCCTCCTTCAGAGTGCCGGCACTGTACTTCCCATCTCCAGAACTCAAGTCCGGCCTGCCGGTTTCCTGAATCCCTTCATAAATGTTACTTTGCTCACACTCCAACAGCACGTCAAGTATTAAAACCATATGCCTCCATTCACTCCTATCAAATACGCTCACACATGCTTGCTGGAAGTCCAAGCCCCTCGCACACAAAACTTCCTTTACCCCTCCCTCCAACCTTTCCTAGGGCGACCCCTACCCCGCCTTCCCTCCACTACAGATTTATACACTCTCGAAGTCACTCTGTCTCGTTCCATTCTCTCTACATGTCCAAACCACCTCAACAACCCCTCCTCAGCTCTCTGGACAATCGTTTTGGTAATCCCGCACCTCCTCCTAATTTCCAAACTCCGAATTCTTGCATTATATTCACACCACACATTGACCTCAGACATGACATCTCCACTGCCTCCAGCCTTCTCCTCGTTGCAACATTCATCACCCATGCTTCACACCCATATAAGAGCGTTAGTATAACTATATTCTCATACATTCCCTCTTTACTTCCATGGACAAGGTTCTTTGTCTCCACAGACTCCGAAGTGCTCCACTCACCCTTTTCCCTCATCAATTCTATGATTCACCTCATCCTTCATAGACCCATCCGCCGACATGTCCACTCCCAAATATCTGAATACATTCACCTCCTCCATACTCTCTCCCTCCAATCTGATATCCAATCTTTCGTCACCTATTCTTTTTGTTATCCTCATCACCTTACTCTTTCCTATATTCACTTTCAATTTTCTTCTTTTACACACCCTACCAAATTCATCCACCAACCTCTGCAACTTCTCTTCAGAATCTCCCAAAGCACAGTGTCATCAGCAAAAGCAACTGTGACAACTCCCACTTTGTATTTGCTTCTTTATCTTTTAGCCCAACACCTCTTGCCAAGACCCTCGCTATATATATATATATATATATATATATATATATATATATATATATATATATATATATGTCGTGCCGATTAGGTAAAACTGGCCAATTAGCAAGAACTCATCTAAAATTAAGTCCTTTCTAAAATTTTCTCTTATACATTTAAAGATATATTTTTTCATTTATGTTAATGTAAGAATTTATAATTTATAAATTATAAATTCTTACATTAACATAAATGAAAAAAAATATCTTTAAACGTATAAGAGAAAATTTTAAAAGACTTAATTTTAGATGAGTTCTTGCTAATTGACCAGTTTTACCTATCCACATATACATATATATATATATATATATATATATATATATATATATATATATATATATATATATATATATATATATATATTATTGTAACCAATAACGATTGTTGATCAATAACAACACTGCGCTAGCCAGGTTCGAACCCATGTTGTACTGGTCCGTCATTGTGAGCAAGAACCACATGACGCCTTAAACCACAGGACCACCCAGTCCTACAAGAACCAAGCACGGTTCTTGTAGGATTGGGTGGTCCTGTGGGTAAGGCGTCATGTGGTTCTCGCTTCAATGACGGGCCAGTACAACATGGGTTCGAACCTAGCTAGCGCAGTGTTGTTATTGATATATACAGTGGTCCCTCGGTTTTCGGCATCTCCAAACTCGAACATTTATGTAAGTGTATTTTCGTAAGTGATGTTGCAAGTGTATTTTTGGGGTCTGAAATACACTAACCTACGTGACATTATTTCTTAAGGAAGTAAATTCGTTCGGTAATGGCACTTGAGCAGCATTCTGGAACGAATTTTCGGCGAAACGAAAAAAAAAATATATCATATATATATATATATATATATATATATATATATATATATATATATATATATATATATATATATATATATATATACATAGCGGTAAATACTTGTCAGTTGGATATAAGAGGACGTGCAGGTGAGCCCTGAACGATTCTATTACTACCAGGGTCGTCATCTAGTCAGGCTCCCTAGGTGGTCACCCAATCAGGCTGCCAGGGTCGTCACCCAGTTAGGTTGCCATTGTGGCTAGGATTACAACAAAAACTAGATAGAATGGTCAGCAAGTGCAAGTTCCCCACAACATCACCGCTGACGGGAACAATGGTAGCCTGGCGCCATCACTGCACACCGCTCTCTCTGCACCCATACACAAATGCTCTCGTCTAACATTTTATGTGTTCATGTTCGATATATGTATAAAATTGATTTCGATCTCCACCTCAGATCCTCTTCAGGTCGAAATCCCACATGATTTTTATCTCTGCTATACGTAGCTGTCCTAGGTCAACTATATTTTCCAGTGCACACACTTAGCACCTCAAGCGACCTAGCTCTACACTACTATACGTATCGTGATCTAGTTTCACCTCTTTGCTTCTTTCTCTTACAGTGTTGCTAGATCGAGTTCCTTTAGTCTCCTTTTTCCCCCAGTCCATCTTCTGGCGCTGCATACTCAGTGATGGGCCTAACATGTTGTGTATAATGCTCCAATTGACAGCTAGTTTTTGCTAGTACCACGGAAGCTATACAGTTACACGGTGATACATCCTTTACACTTAACATTTAACCCACCTGAGTTGCGCGTTCTTCATATTTCCTTCCTCCCTCCCTCCTTCCTTCATTCCTGGTACAAGTGTTTAGAGTTTCCTGCCATATACCCGGTTATAGTTCCTACTCATCTCATTTCTTATAATATTAATTTCTCTTATTATTATTATTTTATTATTATCCTCATTATATTCAAAGCAAATTGCTAAATCCTTGAGGGTCATAGAGTGAAGGAAGGGTTTAAATAGCCCTAGTTCCTTGGATCCAGAGCATCACCGAAATCATGGTAACCCGTTGACGAAACCTCTCCAGGTCTGTTTTCTCCTTCTCTCCTGTATGTATCTCTTTCCTTACCTCTATCAAGTATGTGTGTGTGTGCTCACCTAACTGTGGTTGCAGGGGTCGAATCATAGCTCCTGGTTCCTGGTGTGTGTGTACCCACGCCCAAAACGCCGTTTTAAGAGAGATTATTGAGATTCTTTTGTATTATGGGCAACGTGTGAGCACCGGGGCAGAGGTCGTCTCTTGCTCAAAAGTGTCATAATTGGTCAATTAGGGAGGAGGGTTGGTCGTTACTCCACACTGATTACACATTACATGCGCACTGAAGCCCCTTGTGTCGGCACGTTTACGGCAGCCTGAGGTGTGATCCAAGGGGCGAGGGGCAAGAGAGAGGGGTAGGGGAGAGAAGGAGAGGGAGAAACAAAGAGGGAGAGGGAATAGAGTGGGAGTGAAAGAGAGAATTTACGTGCATCACTGCCGTGTTGCTTGATTATATAGGTGGATAAACAAGCTTACACACACACACACACACACACACATACAACTGAAGGACCTCTGCATCAAACGCACCTCTGTTAAACCTATGGTTAGCTTTCAGGAATGTCAACAATGAGTCACTCACAATACCATACACAACATATGTCAGGCCCATCTTGGAGTATGCAACACCAGCATGGATCCCAAATCTAATAAAGCACGTCAACATATTGGAAAAAAGTGCAAGGGTTTGCAACATGACTTGTCTTAGAGCTAAGGCGTATGAACTTATAATAAAGACTAAAGGAGCTAAGCCTAATGACATTAAATTACAGAAACAGAGGAGACATGATAACGACATAAAAGTACTGAAAATTTTGATAGATAGGGATAAGCTGTTCGAGCGGTAAGCAACAGGTATGCAAATACAGAAACAATATAACTGGATGGGAACAAACTGCAAGAATGCCGTTAGATAAGCGAGTGACTGAATTCAACCCCAGCACATGCAAGGTTATGAGGACTGAGGAAGGTACCAAAAGACCGGACACGGAGTATAGACTCGGCAGACAGACGCTGCAGACTTCACTCAAAAAGAAAGCCTTAGATGTAAGCATAATGCCTAGCATATCCCCCGAGGATCACATCAACCGAATAACTTCTGCAGCTAATGCTCGTCTGGCAAACCTAGGAGTAGCATTCAGGAGTCTTTCAGGACCCTTTATACAACGTATGTCAGACCCATCTTAAGAGTATGCAGCACCAGTATGGAATCCTCACCTGAAAAAGCATGTTAAGGAACGAGAGAAAGTGTAGAGGTTTCAATGAGATTAGTTCCAGAACTGAGGGGTATGAGGTACGAGGAGAGCTATTGGAAATGGATATAACAACATTGGAACCAGGGGAGACATGATAAACAAAATACTCAAAGGAATTGATAGGGTAGACAGGGATAGGCTGTTTGAGACGGGAAACAGACACTCGGGGGCACAGCTGGAAGCTAAAGAAGCAGTTGAGCCACATGATTTTTTTTAACACACAGGCCGTCTCCCACCGAGGTTGGGTGACCTGAAACAGACGAAACATTTTCACCATCACTCTATCACTGTTCTGCCGGAGGAGCGCCAATATTACAGTTTAATACTGCAAATATCTCCACCTCCTGGGCAGAGTGCAGGCACTGTACTTCCCTACTTCCCACCTACAAGACTCAGTCCGACTAACTAGTGTCCCTGAAAAAACCCACAGAATATCAGGAAATACTGTTTCAGTCTAAAGGTGGTCGGGAAATAGAATGACCTCGACGAAGAAGTGGTGGAGGCAGACTCCATACATAGTTTTAATAGAAGATACGATAGGGCCCACGAGGTTAGGACCCGCATATAGGTGAGTACACATCAGCACGCTGCTACAAAGATCTGTATTTTCTTAGATAATAATTTAAAATGATGTAAATCACTTATCAGAAGCAACATAGAACCACTTCTTGCAAGTGTTTGCGGAAGATGACATGATCTTAGGTAAAGTAAACAATAAAAATAAATGTAAACTACTGAAGGATGACCTGGATAAAGTGAGTAAATGGAGTGACAGACGGAAGAGGAAATTTAACTTTGCTAAATGTCATACAACAGAAATGCTAGAAAGAGGAATCAGGCCACATAGCTCGGTTGATAGCGTACTCACTGAGTGTCCGTGGTTCGATCCCCGGTAAGAGTGTAAACGTTGGGCATGTTTCCTTACACCTGCTGCCCTTGTTCACCTAGCAGTAAAGTAGGTACCTGGGTGTCAGTCGACTGGTGTGGGTCGCATCCCGGGGGTGGTAGTATACCTTAGATAAGGCTGGGGATTAGAAATGAACTGAGGTAGGATAACAGCTCTTAGCCTGTAAAACTGATTTGTGTAAAAAAAAGAAAAGAACATAGACTAAAATATTGAAAGGAGGAGAAAAAGGGAACTATGAGTTATTAAGAAAAACTTGTCATTGGAAGATCATATAAATTATTAGAAAATCTTATAATACGCTTGTAAACTAAAAAAAATACTTTCAAATGTATGGATGGAGAAATGCTAAAAGTTATTTATATTGTATGTTAGACCAAAATCTAAATGCGCAGCAGATACTTGGTGCCCACAACTAAAATAAAACATGTGGAAAGTTAAGAAAAAGTCCAAAGAGCTAGAAAATGACTGCCGGTGCTGAAAAATGAGTTATTATATATTGGTAACACTAATGATGGCCACGCTGGTTGTCAGGAGGAAGAGCAGATATAACATACAAGCTTACAAAAGAACATGGAAGGATAAAGAAGACTTGTCAGTACCTGCAACATTGACAAGAATCTAAAGTTGTAAACTGACGAAACAAAAAGTGGAGCCGAAGGGATAATATAAATAATTTCTTAGCAGAGTGGTAGAGCAAAGCAAGGAATTAAAAGAGGATACAGTGATACAACCACTGGAACTTTGACAATATTACTAAATACTGGACACCATGATTATACACACACACACACACACACACCCGACACACACACACACACACACACACACACACACACACACACACACACACACCCGACACACAAAACAATAAACGACAGATAAGCAAGAAGAAAAACGAGAAAACTTGCATGCAGTTCTTCCCTCAGCGGGAGTCATGAATTTGTGTGGTGGGCGGCGAGCACGTAGATAACTAACCCAAGTAAATATACCCAAGATGTTCAAATATACGAAAATTTGCCTCAGACTTAAATCAGGAATATATGTTACGAGGTTGACTGATGAGGGGTACATATTTGACGGGTTGGGGGTATGTATTTGACGAGATGAACTGTACAGTAGTATATGTATTCAACGTCGGGGGTGTATATTTGATAGATAGGGTGTGTGTATGATAGATAGTGGTACATATTTGACGAATTGAGGTGTACATGTGAGGGATCGAGGTGTATATTTGAGGGATCCTGGTGTATATCTGAGAGATCGAGGTGTATATTTGACGGACTGAGGTGTATATTTGATGGATGGAGGTGTATATCCGATGAATCGAGGTGTATATTTGACGGGCTGAGGTGTATATTCGATGGATCGAAGCTTATATTCGATGGATCGAGGTGTATATTTGAAGGATCGGGGTGTATATTTGACGGGTCGGGGTGTATATTTGACGGGTCGGGGTGTATATTTGATGCATCAGGATGTATATTTCATAGGTCGAGTTGTATATTTGGTAGGTTAGATTAGCGTGTATATATGATCAGGGTATACATGATGGATTATGGTATATATCTGACAGGTCAGGGTGCATATTTGATGGGTTGGGTGTAAATTTCATGGGCTGGACAGTAAGTATATTTGGTTGGAGTATATGTTTAAGGAAAGGGGGGGGGGTTGGGGTTCATATTTGATGGGCAAAGGTATATATTTGACAGGTTGGGGTTTTAAGTTGATGTGGTGGGGTGTATATAGAACGGGTTGAAGTACATATTTAATGAATTAGGTACATATATGATGGGTGGGGTACATATTTGATGAATTAGGTACATATGTGATGGCCTGGGGTACATATTTGATGGGTTGGGATACACATTTAATGTGGAGAAATGTAAACAGAGAGAGGCGTGTCTGTGCATGTACACTGAGTTTTGCTTACATCCTCACTTTAAGGATATAAATATTTCTGACTGGTGGTTAACAGGTATATATTTAACGTTTTGGGGGTACATACTTGATGGACTGTTACATATTTGATAGACTGAATTACATATTTGACGGGTTGGGTACAGTTTTGACAATGGAGATTACATATCTCCAAAGTGTGGGTACATATGTACATCTTTACCAGATGGGATACAGAAATGATGAGCTATGACAGTGCTATTTAGCCTATTTTTATTTAATGTCCACCCAATGGAAAAAATTAAAAAGCTCTCTACAACAATCAGTGACTTTTTTTTATAAATTTACCATTGCAATGTTTTAAGCGTATAAAGGGGTAACATATATATCCAGTAACCTAGCCTATCACTTGGTTTGATCAGATTTAGGTCTCATCAAGATTAGTATTGTTGTTACAAATCTGGGTATCCACCATAAATCATTAGGTATCGGGGTAAATATGTACACATATTACATATTAAGTGTAAACTCTCAATTCACCTAAATTCAAATGCATACATGATTAATCGATGCATTGCAGGGCCTACCTTGACCATCCACTGGCATTTATCCCCAACATATGTCATAATTCTCATGAAAATATAATATTTAAAACTGTACCTAAGTCATGCTTCTTACCTTATCTTGGGGCTCTGGTGGTCTAGTGGCTAAAGCTCTCGCTTCACACGGCGAGGGCCTGGGTTCGATTCCCAGCCAGGGCAGAAACATTGGGCGTGTTTCTTTACACCTGTTGTCTATGTTCCCCATCAGTAAAATGGGTACCTGGGTGTTAGTCGACTGGTGTGAGTCGCATCCTGGGACACTGACCTAATCTGCCCGAAATGCTCAGCATAACAAGGGACTTTCTAACAAACAAACAAACAAACAAATTTTATTTCATTGCAGATTACATGGGTATCGGAAGTTACAATGTAAATTGAGTGCAAGGAGAGCCACTGACATGCCATGGCATTAGGGGCAGCTTATTCTAGTCCTTAAAGACTATGTACTTAATATTAGAGAAATTTATTGAGTTTATTCTAGTTAAAAATTATTTTCAAAATTACAATATGATGAAATTTTACTGTTTAAATTATTATATAATGATATTAGATATTAGATTGTTACAGGTGCTAAGATTCTTGAATGATAATATGGAATTGAGATTATCTTAAGGAAAATAACATTGAGCATTTTTGACATTAACTTATAATATGAGTAGGGGGTAACATAATAGTAACATATTATTAAAAATTGAGATTATCGTATAGGAAAGTAACAATGAGCATTTTTCAAAGTAGTTTATAGTATGATCATTTAGTTTTGGGTGAGTAGGAGGTTTTTGAGTTGAGTCTTAAATTGATTTTCAGACAAGATTATCTTAATATTTACTGGTAATGAATTCCAGATTCTGGGGCCCTTTATGTGCATAGAATTTTTACATAGGTTGATATGAACACGGGGTATATCAAAAAGTGATCTGTGTCTTGTGTTGTGGTCATGGGTCCTATTAAAGTTGGTGAGGAGAATTTTGAGCAGAGGGTTTATATTAGAGTGTAAAGTTTTATATATGTAGTAGGCACAAGAGTAAGTATGAATGTTCTTTACGGTGAGTAGTTTGAGACTTTTGAATATTGGTGGAGTATGCTGTCTAGAGTGGGAATTTGTTATCATTCTGACTGCGGCCTTTTGTTGTGTTATGAGTGGTCTAAGATGATTTAACGTTGTTGATCCCCATGCACAGATTCCATAGGTGAGATACGGGTAGATAAGTGAATGATATAGTGCAAGGAGAGCTGATTGAGGTACATAATAGCGTATCTTTGATAATATGCCTACTGTCTTCGAGATTTTCTTGGAAATTTGTTGTATATGTGTTTGGAATTTAAGGCTACTGTCAAGGTGGATTCCTAGGAATTTTCCTACTGTGAGTCTTGTGATGGGTGTACCATTGAGTGTTATGTTAAGTGGAACATTTGTGGCTTTGCTTCCAAACTGTATGAAGTAGGTCTTGTCAGTATTGAGAGTAAGCTTGTTAGTCGTCATCCATGTTTATATTTTCTGTAATTCGGCATTAACAGTGTTGGCCAGTATAACTGGATTTGGGTGAGAGAAGACATATGTTGTGTCATCTGCAAATAAAATGGGTTTGAGTAGTTGTGATGCATTCGGTAGATCATTTATGTAAATGAGGAATAGGAGTAGTATGTCACTGATGTCAGCTAGGCCTGTATACCATGTACATGTACTTGTAGTAAATAAAGATATTATTATTATTATTATTATTATTATTATTATTATTATTATTATTATTATCTTCGAAAAACAAGTCCTGATCAGCAGACCCGTTTTCTATTATATTAAATATATGAGAAAACAGGCTGCGTCAGAGACTTAAAAGAAACGGTTGTGTATACTCTTTCAAATTTTTAACATACTAAATGGTTATAACTATGACCATAATTTTTAAAGTGGTGGACCGGAAAGCCAGCTAAAAGCCTCAGTTAGATGACCAAAAGCTCCTACGGCGGGTCATCTAAGACCTGCGTCGGGAAACACTTGTCCTGTTTCCTGACTAACCTTACCTAACCTAAGCTAACCTTCAACACACCAATACTGTTATTCACCCCAAACAATATTTTGTCCGCTATTACGAGTGGGCAAAGTATATAGTGCTTTATAACTTTTAATATCTTTATATATATCAATATTCTTTGATTTGTATCAAATAAGTGAATACAGATAGGAAATCGAAACCAACAAAAGTCAATTTAATTTAATTAAATTAGAAATAGCTTTTGTTGGATAAGTACACTATATATATATTATATATATATATATATATATATATATATATATATATATATATATATATATATATATATGTGTATGTATACGTAAATAACAAAAAAGATATATTTTTTCATTTATGTTAATGTAAGAATTTATAATTTTGTACCAAGAGAAACTTTGAAAACCTACCTAACCTTATTACAACAAGCGCAATTTTATTTAGCCTAACCCAACTAAATATATTTTAGGTACGTTAACATTAATTTAATAATAAACAAACACAATGAAATATATTGTTTTCGTTATGTTCAGTATAATTTTGGTGAAATTATTGCATACACAAATTTTCACTTGTCTTATATGGCAAGAAGAGCATTGCTATTTAAGCCAAAATAGCAAGTTTTACCCAATCGGCACTATATATATATATATATATATATATATATATATATATATATATATAACTGGTGAACTTCAGTATATTTAATATTACTTAAAATCTATGATATTTTTTTCGTTATGCTCACGCTGGTTTACGGGAAAAAAATCATTTGGCTTATTCGGCAAAGTGACCAGTTGCCAAATAGCCCAAACTGGACGATTCGGCTTCGAATAGGTAAAACTGGTCAATTAGCAAGAACTCGTTTAAAATTAAGTCCTTTCTAAAATTTTCTCTTATACGTTTAAAAATATATATTTTCATTTATGTTAATGAGGCCTGGTCACAGACCGGGCCGCAGGGGCGTTGACCCCTGGAATTCTCTCCAGGTCTCCAGGTAATGTAAAAATTAATAATTTTGTACCAAAAGAACCTTAGAAAACTTACCTAACCTTATTATAACAAGCGAAATTTAATTTTGCCTAACCCAACTAAATATATTTTAGAAAACTTTACAATAATTTAATAATAAACAAATACAATGAAATGTATTTTTTTAGTTAGGTTCAGAATGATTTTTTGCGAAATTATTGCATACACAAATTTTAGCTTGCTTTATTCGGCAAGAAGAGCGTTGTTATTTAAGCAAATATGGAAAGCTTTACTTATTCGGCACAGTATATATATATATATATATATATATATATATATATATATATATATATATATATATATATATATATAAATATATAGGAGGAGGAGGTGTTGATTCACCGGGAATTCTCCCGGCCCGGGTCTTTACCAGATGGCGACCCGGCTCCGGCTCCCTGTCGTGGGAGTATCAGAGACCTATGTCTCCCATGGGAGGGGGTACCCCTCAGCGGCGGGACCAACTGGCCCCAGGCCTAGCCACATTCCCCCACCAGCACGAGGCAGGTAGGTAGATAAACGCTAGGCCTCTCTGGCTGCCACCTTTCCCGCCCCAAGGAGGCTGACTGGAAGGGCAGATGGTAGCAGGCTCCAGCCTTGGCACTTACCCTGCCCTAGAAGGGCTAGGCATGGTGATCGACCTATAAATATATATATATATATATATATATATATATATATATATATATATATATATAGAGAGAGAGAGAGAGAGAGAGTTATTATTATTATTATGATCAAGGGGGAGCGCTAAACCCGTAGGATTATACAGTGCCTGGGGGGGGGATGTGGAAGGTATTCAGGCTTAATTCGGGGAACTGGAGCACAGATCCAATTCCCTAGATCAAGAGCCCCTCACCAGCGTCAAGGAACCTTCCTTGAGGAGGGGAGGAGAGAGAGAGAGAGAGAGAGAGAGAGAGAGAGAGAGAGAGAGAGAGAGAGAGAGAGAGAGAGAGAGAGAGAGAGAGGAGTACATGCAAGATAACCACAGTGTAAGCACACTCAAAAGGTTCTCTAAGCATTTTATGCCAAGGGACATCACAAAGAATAAAGTATTCCTATACGGCTTACTTCGTGAAGGCTTTCCTTGGCATTGATAACAGTGAAGAGGAGGTTTCCGTATCCTCACAATAGGTTCGTCAGCTTCTCAAGAAGGATAATACCCCACTCTTGATGCTAAACCTCTCCACAGCCTCCACGTTGTCCTCCCAACTGCTGCATTTTTTTTCTTTTCAATTCTTACCATTTTTTTTTATTTTGAGGTCTTGGGATTCTGAAGAGTGATTTGGTACCCTCGTAGGTAATTCGTTGTGGATCGTTATTGTACTATTAGGTTCAGTCTGGGACGTGTACTTTACGACGTTCTTGTGCTTTAGACAGTGTGCTTTAGACAGTGTGCTTTAGAGTTGATCACATATATTTGCGGTGAGTTTCATATATAACAGGTTGTGGCACATTTGTTATGAGGTGAGGTGCATAATGTTAGTTATTGTAGTTGATATTAATGTATGTGTGTGTGTGTGTATGTATATGTGTGTGTATGTGTACTCACCTCATGTGTGTATGTGTGTGTATTGTGTGTGTGTGTGTGTGTGTGTGTGTGTGTGTGTGTGTGTGTTTTCATATAATTCAGTTAATGTAGTAAACTTACATATTAGAATGTGCCAAGAAAACTTGTCAAGTTCATTCATGTACTGCCATCTTGAGGTAGTATAAAATAAATTACTAAAATGCCAATAAAAGAATAATACACTAGCGAAATTTAGCAAATCAGCATTTATCTATATATTACAATTGGTTATATATATATATATATATATATATATATATATATATATATATATATATATATATATATATATATATATATATATATATATATAAAATATCAATAACAATAGCGACTAGCCAAGGATTCGAACCCATGCTACTTTGGCCCGCCTCATGGTGAGCGAAAACCCTGACGCTCTATCCCACAGGACCATGCAATCCTACAAGAACCAAGCACCCATTGTGGTCACAATAATATAAAATACTGCTCGTTGAGGCTAGTACACCAAACGGGGAGGAGAATGAAATTAGCTCAGAGGCACCCACACCACAGTATGTCCTCGGACCAAGGGTAACACACCTAGCTTGGCTGGGTGCTTGGTTCTTGTAGGATTGCATAGTCCTGTGGGTTAGTGTGTCATGGGTTTTCGCTCACCATGAAGCGGGCCAAAGCAGCATGGGTTCGAATCCTTGGCTAGTCGCAGTGTTGTTACTGATTAATACCATTTATTCGTGGTCACAATTTTATATATATAGAACTGAACCTTGGGTAACCCCTCCAAGGGGTTTTTGTCTAATTTTCTAAAATGATTTAACATACACGTAGTCTTCGGGAATTATAGGACTGTTAAGAGCATACTGATCAAGAATTCACAAAAAAATAGGTGTGCAAGAACTGGTTTGCAGCGGGTGTAATTTATTTTATGTAGGGAAAACAGGTAAACTCCATGAATCTTAACACCAACAATACTCGATTTGGACGGAGCAAGAATCAATCTATAATATTTAATCACATACGAGTATGTATTAACCCTAGGCCTTTGGCATTTAGGATTGTCGGTTAGCTGATTCTGGAGCTGGCTGGCGCCTGTCTTTCAGTAGACAACCTGCATAGGTTGTCGCCATTGGCAGGCGATGAGAGGAGCGAATCTCATTGCCGGGGTCCAGGGAATAAACCCTGGACTTTAATATAAATTTTTTTTATTTTTCCTAGGTAGTAGGTTGGTAGACAGCAACCACCCAGGGAGGTACTACCGTCCTGCAAAGTGAGTGTATACGAAAGCCTGTAATTGTTTTACATGATGGTAGGATTGCTGGTGTCTTTTTTCTGTCTCATAAACATGCAAGATTTCAGGTACGTCTTGTTACTTCTACTTACACTTAGATCACACTACACATTCATGTACAAGCATATATATACACACCCCTCTGGGTTTTCTTCTATTTTCTTACTAGTTCTTGTTCTTATTTCCTCTTATCTCCATGGGGAAGTGGAACAGAATTCTTCCTCCGTAAGCCATGCGTGTCGTAAGAGGCGACTAACATGCTGGGAGCAAGGGGCTAGTAACCCTTCTCCTGTATATATTACTAAATGTAAAATGGGAAACTTTCGTTTTTCATTTTGGGCCACCCACTTCGGTGGAAAACGGCCGACGTGTTAAAGAAAGAATATATATATATATATATATATATATATATATATATATATATATATATATATATATATATATATATATACAGTTGCAACAATCACAGACAAACGATCAATAATGCAAGGTAACCACAGGGAGAGAGAATGACGTTGCTCAAGGTGTCTTTCGTGTTGCGAAAGCAACATTTCAGGAAAATGAAATACAGGAGAGACCTATGCAGGTTGTCTACTGAAAGACAGGCGCCAGCCAGCTCCAGAATCAGCTAACCGACAATCCTAAATGCCAAAGGCCTAGGGTTAATACATACTCGTATGTGATTAAATATTATAGATTGATTCTTGCTCCGTCCAAATCGAGTATTGTTGGTGTTAAGATTCATGGAGTTTACCTGTTTTCCCTACATAAAATAAATTACACCCGCTGCAAACCAGTTCTTGCACACCTATTTTTTTGTGAATTCTTGATCAGTATGCTCTTAACAGTCCTATAATTCCCGAAGACTACGTGTATGTTAAATCATTTTAGAAAATTAGACAAAAACCCCTTGGAGGGGTTACCCAAGGTTCAGTTCTATAATGAGTCTTCCTCACTGCTATCAAAGCCTTTTCTACAAACTCCTTATGGTATCGCAGTCTCATAGATTTTCGTAATTTCTTTATTAAGAAACTCAGGGCTAAAAATGCTTAGGATTCTCAGAATCATTGAGAAACACTCTTTTTTTTATTTAGTGCGTTTCTCACAATGTTACTGAGAACCCTACACAGGAGTGGAACCCGGTGTAGTATTCTGCTGCTGTAACCCATCCACTTCAAGGTTCAACATGTTGTGCATTCAGAGATGCTCATCTGCATACCATTGATGTAGTGTGTAGTTATTTGAGTTACTGTCACCTTTCTGTCAGCTTGAACCAATCTAGACATTCTCTTCTAATATCTTTCATCATCAAGGCATTTTACCACACACAACTGGCGCTCACTGGATGTTTTGTGTTTTTCACACCATTCTCTGTAAACTCTTAATTACTCCACTGTCAAAAATCACTTAAACATATTTCTTCCCTATTCTTATGTTCAGTCTGAACAACAGCTGAACCTCTTGACAATGCCTGCATGTTTTTAGGCACTGAGGTGTTGCCACGTGTTTGACTCATTAGATATTTGCATTAACGAGCAGGTGTACGCAACAGAGGCCACTGAGTGTATGTATATAGCAAACTATGAAGCAATGTACCATCGGTTCCCCTACACACCACTGAATAAACAGTTTACAACATTTCCAGTGTTGTGAACACACTAGCGGGGAACAGAGGGTAGCATCGTAGTTATTTCATGGAGTACCATGGGTAGTGGAGCAAGGGGTCACTGTCAATTAAACAAATCGGATTGATGCCAGAGTCACAACACGTGTCTGCCGCCCCTCCCCCGTGGCTGTCATACCTGGGACCCAGTGTAACTACCTGCATGCAGCCTGGATAGAGGTTATAAAGGGCTAGAAAGTGCTATCCAGTATTGGTTCAGCTGAGTGGTGGCTGAGACTCTGCTACTCGACTCTGTGTTACCTTCATGCTGGTAAATGGTTCACAGAACCGACAAGTTGATAAATTAGACACGTGTGCAACACTTGGGTATCTTTATTGTGGAAACGTTTCGCCACACAGTGGCTTCATCAGTCCAATACGAAGAATAGTGAAGATCAGAAGGAGACTGAGGTAATCAGTCCATTAATCGTTTCAAGATTGATGGACTGATTACATTGACTCCAGGCTGAGGGACTGATTACATCAGTCTCCTTCTGATCTTCACTATTCTTCTTTGTATTGAACTGATGAAGTCACTGTGTGGCGAAACGTTTTCACAATAACGATGGTACAAAGCTCTTGATCCAATGATCTTGTGCTACCTTCCCCCTCCTTGGACGACACCAAACAAGATTATTATTATTTTCATGGGGAAACGCTAAATCCGTAGGGGTGATACAGCGCCTTGGGGAATGGAAGGTAATCAGGTTTCGTTCGAGGATTGTAGAGCGTTGTTCTGACACGACGGAGGAGCATCAAGACACACCTTGCCTCCTGTCAGGTCAGTGAACGAAGAGAACACTTAACAGGTAAAGAGTAAACAGGAGAGATGCCAGTGAATACACCAATACCTGTCCAGTGAAACCTTTGTTTCTCTCTCCTCTCTCTCTCTCTCTCTCTGCTTCATTTTATTTACAGCACTACAACAGTTTGGTTATTCAGCACTAGAAGCATTTCTAATGTTATCAAACGTACACTACCATTATCAACTTACTACTGTAGTCATTAACTTATACTACCATTATCAACTTACTACTGTAGTCAGTAACTTACACTATCATTATCAATTACTACTGTAGTCAGTAACTTATACTATCATTATCAACTTACTACTTTAGTCAGTAACTTACACTATCATTATTAACTTACTACTGTAGTCAGTAACTTACACTATCACTATCAATTTATTACTGTCATCAGTAATTCACTCTATTACATAAATCGTAATCACAAAGCAAATGTAATTAATCAAGGTCTATTTATCATATTCGTAATCCATATCCATAACGCGTTCCGTATCATTGGCCGTGTCGGCAAATTTACAAGAAAGGGGAAATATCCCAATTATTTATGCCGAAAAAAGATGCCCAGTTCTTAGGCAAGCAGTGTGTGGGGAGAAAATTCATCATTACCCAACACATAGATGCTGATAAAGCTTATGGTGTAAAGCATTTGTTATTGTACACTCCGGGTGTGTGATCACCTTAAATGGTGTGGTGGATCAAGGTGAGTGATCACCTTACTTGGTGTGGTGGATCAAGGTGAGTGATCACCTTACTTGGTGTGGTGGATCAAGGTGAGTGATCACCTTACTTGGTGTGGTGGATCAAGGTGAGTGATCAACTAACGTGCTCTGGTGGATCAAGGTGAGTGATCACCTTACTTGGTGTGGTGGATCAAGGTGAGTGATCACCTTACTTGGTGTGGTGGATCAAGGTGAGTGATCACCTTACTTGGTGTGGTGGATCAAGGTGAGTGATCACCTTACTTGGTGTGGTGGATCAAGGTGAGTGATCAACTAACGTGCTCTGGTGGATCAAGGTGAGTGATCACCTTACTTGGTGTGGTGGATCAAGGTGAGTGATCACCTTACTTGGTGTGGTGGATCAAGGTGAGTGATCAACTTACTTGGTGTGGTGGATCAAGGTGAGTGATTAACTTACTTGGTGTGGTGGATCAAGGTGAGTGATTAACTTACTTGGTGTGGTGGATCAAGGTGAGTGATCAACTAACGTGCTCTGGTGGATCAAGGTGAGTGATCACCTTACTTGGTGTGGTGGATCAAGGTGAGTGATCACCTTACTTGGTGTGGTGGATCAAGGTGAGTGATCAACTTACTTGGTGTGGTGGATCAAGGTGAGTGATCACCTTACTTGGTGTGGTGGATCAAGGTGAGTGATCAACTAACGTGCTCTGGTGGATCAAGGTGAGTGATCACCTTACTTGGTGTGGTGGATCAAGGTGAGTGATCAACTAACGTGCTCTGGTGGATCAAGGTGAGTGATCAACTTACTTGGTGTGGTGGATCAAGGTGAGTGATTAACTCTACTTGGTGTGGTGGATCAGGTGAGTGATCACCTTACTTGGTGTGGTGGATCAATGTGAGTGATCAACTAACGTGCTCTGGTGGATCAAGGTGAGTGATCACCTTACTTGGTGTGGTGGATCAAGGTGAGTGATCACCTTACTTGGTGTGGTGGATCAAGGTGAGTGATCACCTTACTTGGTGTGGTGGATCAAGGTGAGTGATCACCTTACTTGGTGTGGTGGATCAAGGTGAGTGATCACCTTACTTGGTGTGGTGGATCAAGGTGTATGATTAACTTACTTGGTGTGGTGGATCAAGTTATGTGATTACTTTTTCCTGGTGTGGCTGTAGCCAGGGAACATCTGTTGATATATCCAGGAAGTAGCACATGGTGCTGCTGCTGCTACTGATGTTGCTCCTGCTGTTGCCGTTGTAGTTGTTGCTGTTGCTACAGCTGCTTCTATTTCTAGTAATGTTAATGCTATTACTGTTGCTGCTACTAATGCTGCCGCCGGTGATGCTAATGCCACTGTTGATGCTGCCGCTATATTTGCTGCCGTTGTTGTTGCTACTGCTGCTGTTGTTGCTACTGCTGTTGCTACAGCTGTTGTTGTTGCTACTGCTGCTGTGTTGCTACTGCTGTTGCTACAGCTGCTGTTGCTACTGCTGCTGCTGTTGCTACTGCTGCTGCTGTTGCTACTGCTGCTGCTGTTGCTACTGCTGCTGTTGTTGCTACTGCTGCTGCTGTTGCTACTGCTGCTGTGTTGCTACTGCTGCTGCTGTTGCTACTGCTGCTGCTGTTGCTACTGCTGCTGCTGTTGCTACTGTTGCTGTTGTTGCTACTGCTGCTGTTGTTGCTACTGCTGCTGTTGTTGCTACTGCTGCTGCTGTGCTACTCCTGCTGTTGTTGCTACTGCTGCTGTTGCTGTTGCTACTGCTGCTGCTGTTGCTACTGCTGCTGCTGTTGCTACTGCTGCTGTTGTTACTACAGCTGCTGTTTTGCTACTGCTGCTGTTGTTGCTACTGCTGCTGCTGTTGCTACTGCTGCTGTTATTCTACTCTGCTGTTGTTGCTACTGCTGCTGTTGTTGCTACTGCTGTTGTTGCTACTGCTGCTGTGTTGCTACTGCTGCTGTTGTTGCTACTGCTGCTGTGTTGCTACTGCTGCTGTTGTTGCTACTGCTGCTGTTGTTGCTACTGCTGCTGTTGTTGCTACTGCTGCTGTTGTTGCTACTGCTGCTGCTGTTGCTACTGTTGCTGCTACTGCTGCTGTTGTTGCTACTGTTGCTGTTGTTGCTACTGCTGCTAATGCACCTGCTGTGTTGCTACTGCTGCTGTTGTTGCTACTGCTGCTGCTGTTGCTACTGCTGCTGCTGTTGTTGCTACTGCTGCTGCTGTTGCTCACTGCTGCTGTGTTGCTACTGCTGCTGTGTTGCTACTGCTGCTGCTGTTGTTGCTACTGCTGCTGCTGTTGCTACTGCTGCTGTTGTTGCTACTGCTGCGCTGTTGTTGCTACTGCTGCTGCTTGTTGCTACTGCTGCTGTTGTTCTGACTGCTTGTTGCTAGTTGCTACGCTCTGTTGTTGCTACTGCTGCTGTTGTGCAACTGCTGCTGTGTGAGTGACTGCTGCTTGTGACTACAGAATGTGCAGCCTGACTGTTAGTAAACCATGGTTGTAGCTGACTGTTTCATAACCATGTTGCTAGCCTGACTGTTTCAGTAAACCATGGTTGTAGCCTGACTGTTTCAGTAAACCATGGTTGTAGCCTGACTGTTTCAGTAAACCATGGTTGTAGCCTGACTGTTTCAGTAAACCATGGTTGTAGCCTGACTGTTTCAGTAAACCATGGTTGTAGCCTGACTGTTTCAGTAAACCATGGTTGCAGCCTGACTGTTCCAGTAAACCACGGTTGTAGCCTGACTGTTTCAGTAAACCATGGTTGTAGCCTGACTGTTTCAGTAAACCATGGTTGTAGCCTGACTGTTTCAGTAAACCATGGTTGTATCCTGACTGTTTCCAGTAAACCATGGTTGTAGCCTGACTGTTTCAGTAAACCATGGTTGTAGCCTGACTGTTTCAGTAAACTATGGTTGGAGTCGTATTGTTCAAGCAAATGGCTCAGTGATAAACACAGCAAAGCGAACAATTATCATAGGCTGGTGTGGGCTGGATAGCGGAATGCCTGCACTCCCACGCGCATCAATGGGTGTCTAAAAATGTAATTTTTTTTTTTTTTTTTTCAGAGAGGGGAGGTGCGGTGCTCCTCAAGCTTTGACCTGGACGCCAGGCGGACTCAGATAAATGATCAAACAGATTTCACGCTGGCGTTCTTTTAAAGTTTTGTTTTTTATCGATGCCTCATGTCTGAGTGGCAGCCGTCAGTGACACAAGGTTGAGACGCACACGTCTGTGGTATACGTCGGCGATACAGGTCACTGGCCCACGTCAGTGACTCAAGGTTGAGACGCACACGTCTGTGGTATACGTCGGCGATACAGGTCACTGGCCCACGTCAGTGACACAAGGTTGAGACGCACACGTCTGTGGTATACGTCGGCTGATACAGGTCACTGGTCCACGTCAGTGACTCAAGGTGAGACGCACACGTCTGTGGTATACGTCCGGATACAGGTCACTGGCCCAGTCAGTGACTCAAGGTTGAACGCAACGTCTGTGGTATACGGATACAGGTCACTGGCCCACGTCAGTGACTCAAGGTTGAGACGCACACGTCTGTAGTATCGTCGGCGATACAGGTCACTGGCCCACGTCAGTGACTCAAGGTTGAGACGCACACGTCTGTGGTATACGTCGGCGATACAGGTCACTGGCCCACGTCAGTGACTCAAGGTTGAGACGCACACGTCTGTGGTATACGTCGGCGATACAGGTCACTGGCCCACGTCAGTGACACAAGGTTGAGACGCACACGTCTGTGGTATACGTCGGTGATACAGGTCACTGGCCCACGTCAGTGGCACAAAATAGACGCACACGTCTGTGGCATACATCCGTGATACTAGTCACTGGCCCAAATCAGTGGCGCTCTTCAAAATTATTTTTCATGTCAAGGTAGTGGCCGTTCAGTATGATATATACCGGGTCACCACATGGAGAAGACCAGGGCCAGAACCCGTCCTGTCAAACCTACCTAAACCTAGTATGATATGCCTGGTCCCAAGATTGAATCTTCGTTCCATCTGACGCTACAAGACGGTCAATGGGACCAAGATACACTTCAAATAAGACGCAGGAACAGTAGGTGTCCTCAAGGCCTCACACACAGAACTCAAGCTGCAGATGTATCCTCAGGCGTCGCAGGCGGCAAATTAGCGGGGAGACTTTCTCTGAGAACACTACAAGACTGTTGAGATTCATGATGCTAAGTTTAGCGAAGGAGCCAAGCAGCTTCTCTTAAAGAACACAAGTCTCGCTGGGATGCTCCCACAGTGAGAATATCGACTTAACAGTACTTGAGAACGTCTTTGTCACAGATCTTCCCTCATGCTGACTCTTGTTGGGGTTATCATAGGTAATTTACACTATGTATGATAATTGTACTTAATATGTACCTATGCCTAAATAAACTTACCATGTATTCCACCCTAGGAATTCCTCTCAACCCTCACAACATTCACTTTAAAGTAACCTTTCGTCTTGTCGTCTTAATCGTTACTGAAGACACGTGTCTTGCACGGGACACATTGGTCTTCCTTGTCAAATTTCAGAAGGAAAGAAAATTTTGAAATAAGGAGAATAATATTAAGAAAATCTGGTTCAAAGACAGCCTTAATTATACAAGCTCAATGTGGAAAGACACTTATTAGAGGAAACGTTTTGCCACGAGTGGCTTCTTCACTTCATGGCGAAACGTTTCCTCTAATAAATGTCCTGAACTGTATATAAGTTTTTTCCCCACATACTGTCGGTATAACCATATCATTTTTCATACAAGCTCAATGTTAGCTGAAGCCTCCAGATGGAGCCTTCTTACCCCTGGAGAGCGCAGCTGCAGGGTTCACCACAGCTGTCTCTTAATAGCTTAGGAAACCCTCGACTCGTCAGAGGAATGCATGCCCAAATGCATGTTCCAGCCATCCAGAGAAGTAATGCCTGTTTCCAGAGTATCAAAATCAAGGTCCATATGGAGTAATTTTTTATCTCTTGATGTGTGGGTTCCCGTTTTCTTTCTGTGGCTGTATGTGGGCGCCGTGTACTGGATATGTATGGGTGCCTTTTTCTATTAGATGCTGTGAGGACATAATTTTTTGTCTCTCTGTATGGCCGCCGTTTTCTATTTGACTTAGTTGTGTCTTTTCTATCTGCGGTTATGTATGTGTGCCGTTTTCTATGTATGGTTTCGTTATCTGTAGCTGTGTTCGTGCATCGTTTTCTATCTGTGGCTGTGTGGTGTCGTTTTCTATATGTGGATTTACGTGTCGTTTTCTATATGTAGGTTTACAAGGTGTCGTTTTCTATATGTGGATTTACGTGTCGTTTTCTATATGTAGGTTTGCAGGATGTCGTTTTCTATATGTACATTTACAGTGCCGTTTTCTATATGTGGATACACGTGGCTCCGTTAAGATGGACACTTAAGATGGGCACTGTTAAGATGACAGTTAATGGGCACTGTTAAGATGGCACTGTTAAGATAGGCACTGTTAACATGACACTGTTAAGATGGGCACTGTTAAGATTGGCACTGTTAAGATGGCACTGTTAAGTACTTCTATATGATACAATAATACATTATCATAATCAATAATTAAAAATCTTGTGTAGCCAATTTCCTAAGATCTCGCAAGGTTGGGTTTGAAGCTTATCGACTACACGAGGGTCCTTAAGTTAACATGTTCACCACCAGTGAGGAATAGATTCATCCCTTAAATGGATAACGGTGAACTCTCAGGGTATATACACTGAGATACATCCCTCTAAGTGTATATACAAAGATATACATACCTCTTGAGTGTATATACATATACATACCTCTGAGTGTATATACACAGATACATACCTGAGTGTATATATAGATACATACCTCTGAGTGTATATACACAGATACATACCTGAGTGTATATACACATATACATACCTCTGAGTGTATATACACAGTGTTACGGGGTTTTTGACATCGTAACTTAAATAAAATGTTCTGACTCCTAAGGGGTAAATGACCTGACAAGTCTAGGGGTATATTATGAAAAAATAACCCCTCAGAAGCATAAGTGCAAATAATTAATATAGTACATAAATACTCTCCAAAACACAGGTCCTTGCACACACACACTAGGGCCTTACAAATAAACATGAGAGCACTTAAACACTAACAAAATTATAGTATACACTAAAAAAAACTTAACAAAATCACCTACTCACACTAACGCCAACCATGATGACTTCTCCCCGTCACCGCCCTTCTTCTACTACTCTCAAACACCTCACTCTCCTCTTCTGGCCACTCTGCCTGACCAGGACTAATATGTGTTCGGTTTCAGTACAATCCCGGAAAATGACATGTATATGGAGCGTTATTTTTTATATAAATTTTTAAATGCAGCACACTGCATAATACACAGAGATACATACCTCTGAGAATATAAACACAGAGATACACACCTCTGAGACTATATACACAGATACATACCTCTGAGAGTATATACACAGAGATACATACCTATGAGTGTATATACACAGATACATACCTCTGAGTGTATATACACAGATACATACCTCTGAGAGTATATACACAGATATACATACCTATGAGTGTATATACACAGATACATACCTCTGAGAGTATATACACAGAGATACATACCTCTGAGTGTATATACACAGATACATACCTCTGAGTGTATATACACAGATACATACCTCTGAGAGTATATACACAGATATACATACCTATGAGTGTATATACACAGATACATACCTCTGAGTGTATATACACAGATACATACCTCTGAGAGTATATACACAGATATACATACCTATGAGTGTATATACACAGATACATACCTCTGAGAGTATATACACAGATACATACCTCTGAGAGTATATACACAGATATACATACCTATGAGTGTATATACACAGATACATACCTCTGAGAGTATATACACAGATATACATACCTCTGAGTGTATATACACAGACACACATACCTCTACACAGAATACACCTTTAAAATATTTTTGTCTAGAAGCAAGATAAATAATACACTAGAGAACAACAAGACACAATAACATGACTGGAACAACACACAAATAACCCTCATATAGCAGAGACAAGTTTATGACGACGTTTCATCATAAATCGACCAAGTTGGACCGAAACGTCGTCATAATCTTGTCTCTGCTATGTGCGGGTTATTTGTATGTAAATAATGCACTGCTACACCATGATGTATATACTCATATCGGTATTTATCAGTTATGTTATTGCAGCTATAATTCAGTAAATACAGTGGTATGAAATATTATAATATTTGGCACAATGGATCCAAGCGATGTAGATTAATGGTTCCCAGAACACGCAAGTTGATAAATAAGACACATGTTCAACACTTGGGTATCTTTATTCAGGAAACGTTTCGTCACACAGTGGCTTCATCAGTCCAATATAAAGAAGAATGGCGAAGTTCAGGGTAGTTTGGGGTAATCAGTCCCTCAGACTTGAGTCGATGTAATCAGTCCATCAATTCAAGATTGATGGACTGATTACATCGACTCAAGGCTGAGGGACTGATTACCCCAAACTACTCCCGATCTTCGCCATTCTTCTTTGTATTGGACTGATGAAACCCCCGTGTGCCCAAACGTTTCCTCAATAAAAATACCCAAGTGTTGAACATGTGTCTGTTTTATATGATAATCTTCTATTTTTTTCTACGTGCGATTGGAATGAAAATATAATATTATCATTATAGTAATTTACAAGTACTTCAGTAATTTTATTATTATTATTATTATTATTATTATTATTATTATTATTATATTAAATAATAAAAAGGGACAATACCGTGACTGGAACAATACACAATACGTTGTCATAAGCTCCCCTCTATGTGCGGGTTATTTGTGTATTATTATTATTATTATTATTATTATTATTATTATAGTAGATTAAAAGTGCTTCAGTAAAGTAATATATGATTATTATTATTAGAGTAGTTTAGAAGTGCTTTAGAAAAAAATAGAAATCTATCAAAACAAAATCAAATTTTAATAATTTTTTTTATTCTCCCTAGTGGGATATTAGTAAATTAAACAAAAAATAGTTTTTAATTATATTCACGGAAAAGCTCTTAACCCATAAGAGTAAAACAGTGCCTGGGGTATCTACTTTCGTAGATACTCTCATTTACAGCATTATCTACTTTCGTAGATACTCTCATTTACAGTGGTATCTACTTTCGTATATACTCTCATTTACAGTGGTATCTACTTCCGTATATACTCTCATTTACAGTGGTATCTACTTTCGTAGATACTCTTATTTACAGTGGCATCTACTTTCGTAGATACTCTCATTTACAGTGGCATCTACTTTCTTTGATACTCTTATTTACAGTGGCATCTACTTTCGTAGATACTCTCATTTACAGTGGTATCTACTTTCGTATATACTCTTATTTACAGTGGTATCTACTTTCGTAGATACTCTCATTTACAGTGGCATCTACTTTCTTAGATACTCTTATTTACAGTGGCATCTACTTTCGTAGATACTCTCATTTACAGTGGTATCTACTTTCGTAGATACTCTCATTTACAGTGGTATCTACTTTCGTATATACTCTTATTTACAGTGGTATCTACTTTCGTAGATACTCTCATTTACAGTGGTATCTACTTTCGTATATACTCTCATTTACAGTGCTATCTACTTTCGTAGATACTCTCATTTACAGTGGTATCTACTTTCGTAGCTACTCTCTTTTACAGTGGAATAATAAAAATCTTTAAAAAGGCGAAACACTTATTTCACAGTAAATGGAACGCCAGAAAAGCCTCCATCCATTTTTGTTAAGAAAAGAATATACTCTTAAAGGAAAATTTGGTGTTACATTAAAAAAAAAAAGTTATTGTTTCTTAGAGAAATGTTTTTGGAGCGCAATTTCTGGGTGAGTAAAATACGCAAAGAAAATGAATTTGCAGGAGAAAACCTCTTGTGTTCAAATGAATTTCTTTTGTTTTTAACGTGGTGTTCAGCCCTGACCTGGGGCATGTTGTTGAGGGAGGGAGGGAGAGAGAGACGGAGAGAGAGAGAGAGAGAGAGAGAGAGAGAGAGAGAGAGAGAGAGAGAGAGAGAGAGAGAGAGAGAGAGAGAGAGAATGAGGGAGAGAAAAGGAGAGAAAAGAGGAGAGGAGAGGAGAGAGAGAGACAGCACCACACACACACACACACACACACAGCCAGGGATAAAAACAAAACATAAAATAGGTAATTTCAGTGTTATTCCAAGAAGCAGTGTTGCCAGACTCTTAACGCGTCCCAGAAAAAGCCTCGTTTGTGGTAACATTGTGTCAAATGTACTCAGTAAAGGATGTTTTTCTCGTAAGCCTCAAGATATATATATATATATATATATATATATATATATATATGTCGTGCCGATTAGGTAAAACTTGCGATTTTGGCTTAAATAGCAATGCTCACCTTGCCATATAAGACAAGTGAAAATTTGTGTATGCAATAATTTCGCCAAAATCATTCTGAACCAAACGAAAACAATATATTTCATTGTGTTTGTTTATTATTAAATTAATGTTAACGTATCTAAAATATATTTAGTTGGGTTCGGCTAAATTAAATTGCGCTTGTTATAATAAGGTTAGGTAGGTTTTCAAAGTTTCTTTTGGTACAAAATTATAAATTCTTACATTAACATAAATGAAAAAAATATATCTTTAAACGTATAAGAGAAAATTTTAGAAAGGACTTAATTTTAGATGAGTTCTTGCTAATTGACCAGTTTTACCTAATCGGCACGACAATATATATATATATATATATATATATATATATATATATATATATATATATATATATATATATATATATATATATGTGTGTGTGTGTGTGTGTTTAAAGAGATATCGCAGCCAACAGGCTTCGAACCCAGATCGGCAGTTGTGCACGAGTGTAGTTAAGTTCCAACCTGACGCCTTAAACCACTAAAGCTGTAGCTGAGTAGTTTAAGGCGTCAGGAAGAACTGCCCTATTTGCTTTTTTCTAAAACGTTCTCTTATGCGTTTATTGATACATTTTTTAATTTCAGATGTTATAAAATTTTGTACCAAACGTAGACCCAACATTGTTAGATTAAACGTAATTTATTTTTAGCTTAATCCTACTAAACTTATTTTAAATTACATTATTTTTTGTTTCATTATGTTCAGATTAATTTCGTTCTAGAATGATATACAATACCGACAAGATGAAATTGAAACACTCGTGCAACATCTGGGTATCTTTACTGTAGACGTTTCGCCCTCCAGTGGCTTTATCATTACAAATTCTAAAACAAAACTTAAAGACAGTAGAACTATATACATCTTCTTGGTACTGTATACCATTCTTGTACAACTTGTCAGGCACCGTAACATCATGGAATCTTGGTTCAGAGGACATCTACATGACCTTCTACATGGCTACTACAACTACTACTACTACTTACCCATCCCTTTTGGTATGACCTACTTCCACTGGGGAATCCCGCTTAACAGTGACTATGCCCTCGTCTGCTACCCGTCCCATTCCACCTGACGTTAGTATATAAGAGCCAGCCTCCTTGCCTCTGCTCCAGAATCTTCACGACTACGGTGCTTTTCACACCAACTTCAAGGCTGAGGGACTGATTACCTCATCTTTTGTATATAGTTCTACTGTCTTCAAGTTAAGTCCTAGAATCTGTATTGATAAAGCCACTGGAGGACGAAACGTCTACAATAAAGATACCCAGATGTTGCAATGTTCTCAATTTCATCAGACTAATTTCCGCTAATTTATTGCCTCTGTTCACTCTGTTTTTTTTCGCCAAATGTTCGTTGTTTTTTTAAGCACGCACGCACACACACACACACACACACACACACACACACACACACACACACAACACACACACACACACACACACACACACACACACACACACACACACCACACGCCCTCGATGGCATGGTGGCTAGCGCTCTTGCTTCCACTGCACGGAGGCCCGGGTTCACTTCTGCAGGGCCGAAACATTTCGAAGTGTTTCGTTACACACACACACACACACACACACACACACATACATACAACAGGCCTAGTGTCTAATCGACATGTGCCTAGGACAAAATGGTAACTAACACACAAACACACACACAGGCTGCAAGCCTGGTCCAGCAACTGGCTCCTGGAGTTCAACTCCACCAAGTGCAAAGTTATGAAGATCGGGGAAGGGCAAAGAAGACCTCAGACAGAGTACAGTCTAGGGGGCCAAAGACTACAAACCTCACTCAAGGAACAAGATCTTGGGGTGAGTATAATAAAGAGCACATCTCCTGATGAGCACATCAACCAAATAACTGCTGCAGCATATGGACGCCTGTCAAATCTAAGAATAGTGTTTTAACACCTCAGTAAAGAATCGTTCAACACTCTGTAAACCATGTACGACAGGCCCATATTGGAGTATGCAGCACCAGTATGGAACCCACATGTCAAGCACGTCAAGAAATTAGAGAAAGTGCAAAAGTTTGCAACAAGACTAGTCCCGGAGCTAAGGGGTATGTCTACAAGGACACTGGAGAACAGGAGGCATAGAGGGGACATGATAACGACCGAACATATTTCCTGAGGCGCACATCAACCAAATAACTGCTGCCGCATATGGGCGACTAGCAAAATTAGAATAGCATTCCGACATCTCAGTAAGGAGTCGTTGAGGACTCTGTACACCGTGTACGTCAGGCCTATATTGGAGTATGCAGCACCAGTTTGGAACCCAGACCTGGGCAAGCATGTCAGGAAATTAGAGAAAGTGGAAAGGTTTGCAACGAGACTAGTCCCAGAGCTAAGGCGTATGTCCTACGAGGAAAGGTTAAGAGAAATGGACCTGACGACACTGGAGGACAAGAGGGACAGGGAGGACATGATAACCACATATAAAATACTGAAAGGAATCGACAAGGTGGACAGAGATAAGATGTTCCAGAGATGGGACACAGCGTCAAGGAGTCACAACTGAAAGTTGAAGACTCAGATGAGTCACATAGATGTTAGGAAGTGTTTCTTCAGTTACAGAGTTGTCAATAAGTGGAATAGTCTGGAAAGTGAGGTGGTGGAGGCAGGATCCATACACAGCTTTTAAGAAGAGTATGATAAGGCTCATGGAGCAGGGAGTGAGTGACCTAGTAGCGACCAGTGAAGATGCGGGGCTAAGAGCTATGACTCGACCCTGCAACCACAATTACGTGAGTACATCACTCACACACACACACATCACACACACACACACACACACACACACACACACACACACACACACACACACACATATATATCACACACATACATCACACACATACACACACACACATACATCACACACACACACACACACACACACACACACACACACACACACACACACACACACATCGCACACACACAGGATGCCGACCAGGGTGACGGGAGACTTTACTCAAATTCTTCAGTGGAAGTATTCCAATTTACAAATTTGTCTGGGGTTGTCCTCTAGTTCAAAAATTCTTCAGCACGATGTACTCCGATAAAAAAAACATATATCTGAGCGATGTTTTTCAATTCACAAAAGTTTCAGGGGGATACCGCCCAGTTCACAAATTCTTTGACACTGAGTCGTATAGTTTCCAAAACTTTGTAGACTGTGTCAATCCAATTATGAATTCTTCAGTGCGGGATGTCATCCAGTGTACGAAGGCGGTGTATGACCCCTGCTGGTATGGCGCTTCCCTACCGATATACTGTGTAATCGAGTTCACAATCTTTCCGAAAGTCACCAAATCCTATAATATCTTTTACTGGAAAAATAAACCCAAATGCAATATAATGCGATCCTTTATTGACTACATTTCGCCCACACAGTGGGCTTTATCAAGGCACAGAGTTTTAAAACTCACTCGCCACGAGTTCATTCCCCACCCGTCGTGCTGTTTGTTTGCAATCGTGTCATTACAATTTGTGAGTCACTAACAGATCTGCTTGTGACATGATAAATCCCACTGTGTGGGCGAAACGTGTCAATAAAGGATCGCATTATACTGCATTCGTGTTTATTTCTCCATCGTGTCAGTATTTTATACCATTTATCTCCAATAACTTCTAGTGCTCTATCTTGTAATTAAAGAACTAAATGCACTTAAGAGGTAGTCGTAGTAGTAGTAGTAGAAGTATAGTAAGTCTAAGAACAAGAAAAAGGAGCACTGCAGGAGAGCTAAGGACCCACAAGGGGCACGACCAAACCACGGGGAAGGGGGATGGAAACTAAAGGACGGAACACACTCTGGCAGGAAGGACTATCACAAGTGCCAACACAAGACTAGCACACGCTAATGAAATCACGAATAATAGTAGACAGGAACATACGAGAGGAAGAAGTTAACTAAACAATGGTAGAAGAGAATACAAAAAATGTACATGAGGTAATAATGGCATAAGAGAATATAAGATAAAAAATAAAACACGTAATGTAGAAGCGAATATATGAAAGGTAGAAGGGAATATATGAAAGGTAGAAGCGAATATATGAAAGGTAGAAGCGAATATATGAAAGGTAGAAGGGAATATATGAAAGGTAGAAGCGAATATATGAAAGGCAGAAGGGAATATATGAAAGGTAGAAGGGAATATATGAAAGGCAGAAGGGAATATATGAAAGGCAGAAGGTAATATATGAAAGGTAGAAGGGAATAAATGAAAAGTAGAAGGGAATATATGAAAAGTAGAAGAGAATATATCAAAGGCAGAAGGGAATATATGAAAGGTAGAAGGGTATATATGAAAGGTAAAAGGGAATATATGAAAGGCAGAAGGGAATAAATGAAAGGTAAAAGGGATATGAAAGGTAGAAAGGAATATATGAAAGGTAGAAGAGAATATAAGTAGAAGGGAACATAAGGCAAAAAAGGACATAAGAAAAAAGTAGAATAGAATATATGAAAAATCAGAAGAAAACATAAAGCAGAAGAGAATATATGAAAGGTAGAAGAGAATAAAGGTAGAGGATAACAACAAAAAAGAGGAACATAAAAAGTAGACAATGATACAAGAAAAGTAGATGATGGCAAACGAAAAGAAGATAAAATGTAGAAGAAAACAAAAGTAGAGGACAGCAAAGGGAAGGCAGAATAAAAGATAAGACTACTAGAAGAGACTATTAGAGAGGTGGGAGAGATGATAAAAGTGTTGAAAATGGTATAAAATACCGACAAATTGAAGATTAAGACACATGTCCAACATTAGCGTATCCTGATTGATGAAACATTTCACCTACACAGTAGACTTCTTCAGTCGTATACAAAGGGAACAGTAGTAATGAAATAAAGATGGTATAATAAGCTCCATCAACCTTGGAGAAAAAGTATTTGAGGTGGTCAGTCCCTGTCGGGAATCTGCAGAATATTATATTATGCTATGTATCTGTATACAGGAATGAAAGATACTTAACGTTGTTGCTGTCTCAGCCGTTGTGCAGCTGCACCCACAAGTCTCCTCCGACGTGAAACACCTGTTCTACAGCCCGTAGCTGATGAGGGACAAGCATGAGTATATAATTGCCCCAAAGGAGCGTATTTCAGCATTCAATAACTGAATGCTGAATAAACTTACTTTTTTTCGGCTCAATGGCCCACCGATGACGTGTTAATAGTGGTAACTCCAGATAAGGTATGAACTAGCTATCTGCTGCACAGATGACCTAACTAGATTCATAACTTAATAGACATACCTGGGTATTGTATTGGACCCACAAATTTATCCCTGGCTTTTGGCAGGGAAGTAACACGATATCGATGTTTTGATTGAAGTAGTAGTGTCTGACGGTGGCACTGTCTCTCTCTCAAGATTGTTCGCAACACACACTGTTACACTACACTGTTCTTCAACATTTGTCCTTTCGTAGTAATGTCACAACAGGAAGATAAGTACACTTCACTGTAATAGTTCTACCACGAATTGTGAGATTGTCACTGAGAAACAGCAACACATGGATCACTAGTGTTCTTTGTCTGTTCTTCTAGAGTGAAACACAAGTTTCCTGCACCAGTTCTAAAGCAATCTGACCCCTGCAGCAGCTTCGCCCTGGGTGCGCCCTCCTTACAAAATATTTGCTGAATTCAGCATTATTACTCTTCCTTGATAAACACTGCAACAAAATGCAATACAAGATAACAGATTTCTTGACTTAAGACTTATCCAGTGTTTTACCATAGTCTCAAATTGGAAAGTGATGCAGGGTTTTCTTGTAAATTTTCCTGCTACGGTAAGAGAGTAATTGCTCTCATTAACCCACACTATGGTTGCAACACACACTGCTACTGAATCTGCTTCAAATTAAATTGTTGATCGGAAGCAAGACGCCGAGAGGCTATCAGCCCCTCTGGTGGGCTTAGTCCCTCAGGGGGGCTAAAAGGGGCTGAAAGGCCTGAAGGGGCTGATAGTCCCCTTTCTGAAGAAATTTTCTCCACAGTCCCTGAGCCTGGAGAAGAGTTCAGGTCCATGGTCTGGAACTAATGAAGATGATGTAATCAGCTCCCTTCATTGTTACTGCTGCCTTTGTATTTGACTGAAGAAGCCTACTGTGTGGGCGAAACGTTTCATCAATAATGATACCCAACTGTTGCACACGTGTCTTAAATTTCCATGATAAAAGTGAGTGAGTAGCAACAAGTAAGAGAGACGGAGTGAACACACACTCCAGCTGTGCCCACTGACTCTGCCTTATATGCAGTATGTTTTGTATTAATATGAAGGTGATATGTTAATGTTTCTACAGGTACTAGCAGACACCCACACCCTCCACACTCATCACCACTCTCCCCCCACCCACACACACACCCATCTCCACTACACCTACTTACCCCCTCCACCACAATACAAACGCCATGGCTATCGAAGCAATGAGGGAACTTTTAAAACGCTTATTTTCAACTTAGTCTCCTCATCCATATTACTATCAATTAAAATGCTCTTAAGTAGGACCATTTTCAGATATGATAATATTCATCTCGATCATGGTAAGATTCAATTACATCTCGAGGGTCATTAGGTCATCACCTGTAGCCATCAGTCAGAATTTAATCTATCATAGAAACTGACGAATTCTCACATCAAGAAAGTCATAAAGAACAGGTATATATATATATCATATATATATATATATATATATATATATATATATATATATATATATATATATATATATATATATATACAGTATATATATATATATATATATATATATATATATATATATATATATATATATATAATGTACATTATATATATATAATATATATATATATACTGTCCCTTGGAACGAATCTGCTAAGATTTCATACTCATTTCTGCAACTTTGCAAGCTCTTGATGATGTGTTGATTGCAACACGAAAGACCTAGAGCTATTATTCAACTCCCCCCTGTGGTTGTTTAACATCTTGTATCGCTTGTTCGCGATTCTTGCATAATATCATTCTAAGGAGAACCGTGGCCGGTGACTCATCCGCACTACACTACTCTGAGAACTCTCTCCTGCTTTAGTTGCTATCTTGCAACATTGCAAAGCTCCTGATGACGCACTGAGAAGTGTGAAAGTACTTGAGCTAAAGATTTCCACCCCCCGTGGCTTGTCTTCCATAGTTAAGATCCCCCGTTTGCGATTGTTTGCAATATATACGACATATTTATATATATATATATATATATATATATATATATATATATATATATATATATATATATATGTCGTGCCGAATAGGTAAAACTTGATATTTTGGATTAAATAGCGACGCCCTTCTTGCCGAATAAGGCAAGCGAAAATTTGTGTATGCAATAATTTCGCAAAAATCATTCTGAACCTAACAAAAAAAATATATTTCATTGTGTTTGTTTATTATTAAATTATTGTAAACTTGTCTAAAATATATTTAGTTGGATTAGGCTATATTAAACTGCGCTTGTTATAATAAGGTTAGGTAAGTTTCCTAAGGTTCTTTTGGCACAAAATTATTAATTTTTACATTAACATAAATGAAAAAGATATATCTTTAAACGTATAAGAGAAAATTTTCGAAAGGACTTAATTTTAAATGAGGTCTTGCTAACTGACCAGTTTTACCTATTCGGCACGACATATAATTTTGTACCAAGAGAAACTTTGAAAACTTACCTAACCTTATTATAACAAGCGCAAATTAATTTAGCCTAACTCAACTAAATATATTTTAGATACATTTACAATAATTTAATAATAAACAAACACAAATGAAATATATTGTTTTAGTTAGGTTCAGAATGATTTTTGCGAAATTATTGCATACACGAATTTTCGCTTGTCTTATATATATATATATATATATATATATATATATATATATATATATATATATATATATATATATATATTATTGTAACCACGAACGAGTGGTATTGTTTAATAACAACACCGCACTAGCCAGGGTTCGAACCCATGTTGTACTGACCCGTCATTGTGAGCGAGAACCACATGACGCCTTAAACCACAGGACTACCCAATCCTACAAGAACCAAGCACCCAGCGACGCTAGGTGTTACTCTTGGTCAGAGGACATACGGTAGTGTGGGAGCTTTCAAGCTAATATAGGGAGGTACCACCTCTGGAACTGTGCTGGGGACCCTCATCCTCAGAGAAAAGAATAAACTTACTTCAGGGAAAACTCAAGGTTCTCCCCGGAGGTGTTTGAATATTGTCTTCTTCTACCATCCCCTATATTCTATGTAAAGTTTATTTAAAGGCAAAATACATTGACAAAAATACAACAGGGAGTAGAACAACATAGATAACATCTCAGAAATATATCTCGAATAGTACTTCGTCCAGCTCCCTGCCGGTGGGCCGCGTGCCCAGAATGCTGCAGGCATTTTCCCTCTGGATAGCAACACTGAGTCTCTGAAAGAGGAAGCTGGCCGCTCTGTGTTCCTTGGTTTCTGTGATGAGTTTTTCAACCAGCTCTTTGAGGAACTTTAGAGCACACTTGCGCCATGCTCCAAGGGTCTCCGACCCTGATGGGATGAAGTTATAGCAAGGGGGAAGGCCTTCATATTTGCGGGTCTTCTGGGTCTTCCTGTAGGTGGCGGCTCCACCCCCTTCAGCTTCAGAGTATGGCAAGTATGTGTCTGCCAATGTGGAGGCACAGGTGTAGTCCCAGACAATCTGCTTACCATCCTTCCAGGGTAGCATAGTGGCTCCATTAGGACGCTTTTGACTTCCGTCAGACCTCTGTACTTGGGGTTCCCGTTGAGCTGGGCAACGGGCTGTGGCGAGGCTTCTCTTTATGATGTCGTTGACCTCCTCATGTCTAGCATACTTCCCTTCTGATGTGTGACACATGAGACCATGAAGTCCGAATTGATCAGCCATCGCCCTGCCGCAAATACACCTATGTTCGATGAGTATGGGGTGTCTAGTCTAGACGAAGAGCAACACCAATCCGAAAGGCCTGTGGGTCCAGTTGAGTGCCCAGAGAGGAATTGGGAACAGCTAAAAGGAAATCTCTTGAATGTTGTGCCTTCACCGCTAGGAGACGAGCTTTGTCATTTCCTGAAGCGTTGGTGAGCATTATATATATATATATATATATATATATATATATATATATATATATATATATATATATATATATATATATATATATATATATATATATATAATATATATATTGTACCCACGAACGAGTGGTATTGATCAATAACAACACTGCACTAGCCAGGGCCGAACCCATGCTGCATATATATATATATATATATATATATATATATATATATATATATATATATATATGAAGAAACTAAGTTATTTGTATTGTTGTTTATACAGCTTCAAGGGTATGATCAATTCATAATATATAACTAAATTTACAAAGAATGCATTACATTAATTTTAATTAAAATATTCATAACAGAAAATTATAATTAATAAATTATCATACTAAAAACAACAATATTCACAAAAGTTATATACATACTAAAAAAATCACTGAAAAATCCATAATATAAAACAATAACTATATTTAGCAAAATTTCATAATATGTACTATATTTATTATACAGTATATTATATAATGAATAAACCCCAGTCACCATCAGAAAAAAAATCATAATAAAACAATTATAACGAGTCAAAAAAAAATCATAACATGAAACGCGTATGTGATGTAAGACCAACAGTGACCAGGAATATTATGATAATTATGGGAACAATTGTAGCACAGATATTGTGATATATATGCTGGTAGACTTACCTTAGTGTGTTGTGTTGACCTGCATTACGCTCATTTATATTTGACATTACATCGTAATTTGCCAGTGATAATGTGCAACATACCGTGAGTGTATGTGGCTCTATAGTATGTCATCAACATGACTATTTAAAAAAAAATAGTTGGGATACTACGTTTTGTGCATCTCTCTTTTATCACTCACACACACACACACACACATACACACACACACACACAATTTCTCTGTCTCTCTTTAAGAATCTTGCAATCTTTGCATTATCTAGTTATTTCACATTCTCTGGAATCTCGATCTTATCAAAGAATTTGGCCAAGTTAGGAGTCTGAGACCTTTGCCACTGTGAACAACCAAGCTTAGAATCTTGGATATTATCTGGAAATTTTGAAACTCTAGGATAATGAAACCCCAAAATCACTGGAATTCCGGAATCTTGGAATCCTGGCGAGATCTGGGAATTGTGATGCAGAGCAGGATAAGCTTGATGTATAGCCAAGCCTATACAGCTGCCTTCACTAACACGGAGATGCACACTCAAGCTGCTGCCTCCCTCCCTCCCTCACTCTCTTACCTGTCTGTCTGTCTGTCTGTCTGTCTTCCTGAAAGTGTCTGACTAAATGTCTCTTCGGATGTTTGATTTGCTGTATCGTTGACTGTGACTGCTTGTATGTGTGTGTGTATTCACCTACATGTACTCACCTATATGTGGTTGCAGGGGTCGTGTCACAGTTCCTAGCCCTGCCTCTTCGCTGGTCGCTACTAGGTCCACTCTTTCCCGGATCTGTATGGATTCTGCCTCCACTACATCACTGTCCACATTGTTCCACTTCCTGACAACTCTATGACTGTGACTCATCTGAGTTTTCAACTTCCAGTTGTGACACCTTGTTGCTGTGTCCCATCTCTGAAACATCCTTGTCAATTCCTCTCAGTATTTTATATGTCGTTATCATGTTGTCCCTATTCATCCTGTCCGCCAGTGTCGTCAGGTTGATTTCCCTTAACCTCTCCTCGTGTGTGAGAGAGAGAGAGAGAGAGAGCGAGAGCGAGAGAGAGAGAGAGAGAGAGAGAGAGAGAGAGAGAGAGAGAGAGAGAGAGAGAGAGAGAGAGAGAGAGAGAGAGAGAGGGGAAAGAGAGAGAGATCAGTAGTTCAATGATTTCGGTCATCGCGGCCCAACGTAAGGGGCCAGGATTCGATTCCCGGGATGGAGGAGACGTATGGGCAATTCTCCTCACCACACCTGTTGCCCGTTAACCTAGCTGTGTCAGCAGACTGTTCACCCAGCTGTGTCAGCAGACTGTTCACCCAGCTGTGTCAGCAGACTGTTCACCTAGCTGTGTCAGCAGACTGTTCACCCAGCTGTGTCAGCAGACTGTTCACCCAGCTGTGTCAGCAGACTGTTCACCTAGCTGTGTCAGCAGACTGTTCACCCAGCTGTGTCAGCAGACTGTTCACCAGCTGTGTCAGCAGACTGTTCACCCAGCTGTGTCAGCAGACTGTTCACCAGCTGTGTCAGCAGACTGTTCAACAGCTGTGTCAGCAGACTGTTCACCAGCTGTGTCAGCAGTGTCACACTGTTCACTGTCACAGCTGTGTCAGCAGATTGTTCACCCAGCTGTGTCAGCAGACTGTCACCTAGCTGTGTCAGCAGACTGTTCACCTAGCTGTGTCAGCAGACTGTTCACCTAGCTGTGTCAGCAGACTGTTCACCTAGCTGTGTCAGCAGACTGTTCACCTAGCTGTGTCAGCAGACTGTTCACCTAGCTGTGTCAGCAGACTGTTCAACTAGCTGTGTCAGCAGACTGTTCACCTAGCTGTGTCAGCAGATTGTTCACCTAGATGTGTCAGCAGACTGTTCACCCAGCTGTGTCAGCAGACTGTTCACCTAGCTGTGTCAGCAGACTGTTCACCCAGCTGTGTCAGCAGACTGTTCACCCAGCTGTGTCAGCAGACTGTTCACCTAGCTGTGTCAGCAGACTGCTGTGGTTCGAAACTTAGGAAACAAAGTTAAAATAATGTAAAACCAGGACGACTCTGCTTCTGGGACACACAGTTACTTTACCAAAATCGTCCCAGGTGTGTTTGTGTATCCTTGACTAATTTCTAAAAGAATTATAGGCAATTATCGCGCGAGAGCAAAATAATTACACATTTTAGGTGTTGATCAATGACTCTTTGATGCTTATATTGGATAATCTGCGTTTAGGGCACAATATTTTTTTCTCTTAATTGGCAATAAAATTTGCATACCAGTTTTTGCCTATCGAAAATATTGTGTTATTTTAAAAGGGTTTTTATTATATTCCGTTAGTGGTTTTTGTTAATTTTTAATTTTTTTAAGAAGATATTTTTTTTTATTAAAGGAAGTCCAGGATACACGGTATACATACATATGCACACACAAACATCTACAGGCTGTCACCCACACTCGCACTATCAGCACTCCCTCACCATCACCACTCCCTCCATCCCATCCTCATATCCCACCTACCAAACACTCCCTCACCATCAGCACTCCCTGCTCTCCCAGTCCTCCCAGTGCGCCATCACCATCTATCCCAGAAGTGCCAACACCTGGAGCCAAACATCACGCTTCTTGCCTCCCGGGGAGTCTCCGCGACGTGACTATTACCACGGCAGTGCGCGGTGACTAGTGACCCTTCCAGAGGCGGACGGTGGACTTATATGGCCACTGGCATGGCGGGAGGTGTACTTTTATACCACTGTGCATGTCGACGTGTGACTTATTTAGCCAGCTTGCATGGCTGGCGGGTGACTTATTATGAGCCAGCTGTGCATGTTGCTGGACGGTGTGGACTTATATAAGCCAGCTGTGCATGTTGCTGGGACGGTGTGGACTTATTATAAGCCAGCTGTGCATGTTGCTGGGACGGTGTGACTTATTATGAGCCAGCTGTGCATGTTGCTGGGACGGTGTGGACTTATTATAAGCCAGCTGTGCATGTTGCTGGGACGGTGTGGACTTATTATAGCCAGCTGTGCATGTTGCTGGGACGGTGTGGACTTATTATAGCCAGCTGTGCATGTTGCTGGGACGGTGGTGGACTTATTATAAGCCAGCTGTGCATGTTGCTGGGACGGTGGTGGACTTATTATGAGCCAGCTGTGCATGTTGCTGGGACGGTGGTGGACTTATTATAAGCCAGCTGTGCATGTTGCTGGGACGGTGGTGGACTTATTATGAGCCAGCTGTGCATGTTGCTGGGACGGTGCTGGACATTATAAGCCAGCTGTGCATGCTGGACGGTGTGACATTATAAGCCAGCTGTGTTGCGACGGTGGACTTATGCCAGCTGTATGTGCTGGGACGGTGGTGGACTATTATAAGCCAAGCTGGGTGTCATTATGCCACTGCGCTGGGACGGTGTGACATTATGAGCCAGCTGTGCATGTGGACGGTGTGGACTTATATAGCCCTTCATTGCTGGGACGTGTGCTTTGGCTTCATTCTGGACGGTGTGGAATTATAGCCACTGTGATGCTGCTGACGGGTGGATTAAGCCAGCTGTGCATGCTGCTGGGACGTGGTGGACTTTTATAAGCCAGCTTCATGCTCTGGGTATGTCGGAATTATAAGCCAGTGTCATGTCTCTGGACGGGTTGACATTATGGCCAGGTGTATGCCTGGGACTTGGCTGGACTGTTTATACCCAGTCCTCATGCTCCGGGGGTGTTTATGTACCGAGATCCCTCCTATGGCCTCCACGGGTGTTTTATGTACCCCGAGAATCCTCCATGGCTCCACGGGGTGTTTTTGTACCTGAGATCTCCTATGGCTCCACGGTGTTTATGTACCCCGGGAGATCCCTATGGCCTCCACGGTGTTTTATGTACCCCGGAGATCCTCCTATGGCCTCCCACGGGGTGTTTTATGTACCCCGGGAGATCCCTCCTATGGCCTCCACGGGGTGTTTATGTACCCCGGAGATCCCTCCTATGGCCTCCCACGGGGTGTTTTATGTACCCCGGAGATCCCCTCCTATGGCCTCCCACGGGGGTTTTATGTACCCCGGGAGATCCTCCTATGGCCTCCACGGGGTGTTTATGTACCCGGAGATCCCTCCTATGGCCTCCACGGGGTGTTTTATGTACCCCGGGAGATCCCTCCTATGGCCTCCACGGGGTGTTTTATGTACCCCGGGAGATCCCCTCCCTATGGCCTCCACGGGGTGTTTTATGTACCCCGGGAGATCCTCCCTATGGCCTCCCACGGGGTGTTTTATGTACCCCGGGAGATCCTCCTATGGCCTCCCACGGGGGTGTTTTATGTACCCCAGGGAGATCCCCTCCCTATGGCCTCCCACGGGGGTGTTTTATGTACCCCTGGGAGATCCCCTCCCTATGGCCTCCCACGGGTGTGTTTTATGTACCCCTGGGAGATCCCCCTATGGCCTCCCACGGGGTGTTTTATGTCCGGAGATCCTCCCTATGGCCCCAGGGTGTTATGTACCCGAATCCTCCTATGGCCTCCCACGGGGTGTTTTATGTACCCCGGGAGATCCCTCCCTATGGCCTCCCACGGGGTGTTTATGTACCCCGGGAGATCCCCCTCCCACTTTATGGCCTCCCACTGGGGTGTTTTATGTACCCCGGAGATCCCTCCCTATGGCCTCCCACGGGGTGTTTTATGTACCCCGGGAGATCCCTCCCTATGGCCTCCCACGGGGTGTTTTATGTAACCCCGGGAGATCCTCCCTATGGCCCCCCACGGGGTGTTATGTACCCCGGGAGATCCCCTACCTATGGCCTCCCACGGGGGTGTTTATGTACCCCGGGAGATCCCTCCCTATGGCCTCCCACGGGGTGTTTATGTACCCCGGGAGATCCCCTACCTATGGCCTCCCACGGGGTGTGTTATGTACCCCGGGAGATCCTCCCTATGGCCTCCCACGGGGTGTTTTATGTACCCCCGGGAGATCCCCTCCCTATGGCCTCCCACGGGGGTGTTTTATGTACCCCCGGGAGATCCCCTCCCTATGGCCTCCCACGGGGGTGTTTTATGTACCCCCGGGAGATCCCCTCCCTATGGCCTCCCACGGGGGTGTTTTATGTACCCCGGGAGATCCCTCCTATGGCCTCCCACGGGGTGTTTTATGTACCCCGGGAGATCCCCTCTATGGCATCCCACGGGGTGTTTTATGTACCCCCGGGAGATCCCCTCCCTATGGCCTCCCACGGGGGTGTTTTATGTACCCCCGGGAGATCCCCTCCCTATGGCATCCCACGGGGGTGTTTTATGTACCCCCGGGAGATCCCCTCCCTATGGCATCCCACGGGGGTGTTTTATGTACCCCCGGGAGATCCCCTCCCTATGGCATCCCACGGGGTGTTTTATGTACCCCCGGGAGATCCCCTCCCTATGGCATCCCACGGGGGTGTTTTATGTACCCCCGGGAGATCCCCTCCCTATGGCCTCCCACGGGGGTGTTTTATGTACCCCCGGGAGATCCCCTCCCTATGGCCTCCCACGGGGGTGTTTTATGTACCCCCGGGAGATCCCCTCCCTATGGCCTCCCACCTGTAATACCTGTGACACATTTACCCTGAGAGATAAAGGACGCTAAAATAAATTTTTTACTTAAACTGTAGGAAAACAGAATGAAAAGAAAGATTATTATTATTAATTATTATTATTATCATGGGGAGCACTAAACCCGTTGGTATTATACAGTGCCTGTGGAGGGAGCGGGGGGAGGGGGGAAGGCATTCAGCAACAAATCATGAAACTGGATTATTATTATTCTAATCATAACTAACCGCTAAAGCCACAAGGGTAAGCGCTGAAGCAGGGAACCGGAGTACACATCCAATTCCCTGGAACAAGAGCCCCTCACCAGCATCAAGAAACTTCCCTTGAGGAGACACAATGGAAGACAAACATGAAGTGACATGTCTTACTAAACTGGTTAATGTGACAAAATCAGGAAAGCTCTTGTAAGTTCACTGTAGCCAGTGGTTGTTGTGCATAGTGGGATATATCACCTGTTTAATCTGACCTTACTGCATTCTTAAATAACTAACCAAGATCAACATTTGTGATATAGCAGTAAGACTACACATTTTGTCCACCTGTGATTCAGTCGGAGAAGAGAAAGAATGAAGAACAAGTAGAGGAGTAAACATTCTTTACTAAGTTTGATCGTAAATGATTCAGTGAGGAGACTGAAGACAGGAGACACGATGATAAAGATCGACATAGTGAACAACTCGACAAATGTTTCCAATGTGTTTATATGATAGAGCAAAACCTGTTACCCGAACTGGCGAGACCTTAGAAACATAGCGCAGAGCTGACAAACTGATACATGATACAAGGAAACATATCAACTGCTGGCTGAGTGGCTGACAGTGTGTCCACTGCTAGCTGAGCTGACAGTGTGTCCACTGTTGGCTGAGCTGACAGTGTGTCCACTGCTAGCTGAGCTGGCAGTGTGTCCACTGTTGGCTGAGCTGACAGTGTGTCCACTGCTGGCTGAGCTGACAGTGTGTCCACTGTTGGCTGAGCTGACAGTGTGTCCACTGTTGGCTGAGCTGACAGTGTGTCCACTGTTGGCTGAGCTGACAGTGTGTCCACTGCTAGCTGAGCTGGCAGTGTGTCCACTGCTAGCTGAGCTGGCAGTGTGTCCACTGCTAGCTGAGCTGGCAGTGTGTCCACTGCTAGCTGAGCTGGCAGTGTGTCCACTGCTAGCTGAGCTGGCAGTGTGTCCACTGCTAGCTGAGCTGGCAGTGTGTCCACTGCTAGCTGAGCGGCAGTGTGTCCACTGTGCTGAGCTGGCAGTGTGTCCACTGCTAGCTGAGCTGACAGTGTGTCCACTGCTAGCTGAGCTGGCAGTGTCCACTGGCTGAGCTGGCAGTGTCCACTGCTAGCTGAGCTGATGTGTCCACTGCTAGCTGAGCTGGCAGTGTGTCACTGCTGCTAGCTGGCAGTGTGTCCACTGCTAGCTGAGCTGGCAGTGTGTCCACTGCTAGCTGAGCTGACAGTGTGTCCACTGCTAGCTGAGCTGGCAGTGTGTCCACTGCTAGCTGAGCTGGCAGTGTGTCCACTGCTAGCTGAGCTGGCAGTGTGTCCACTGCTGGCTGAGCTGGCATGTGTCCACTGCAGCTGAGCTGGCAGTGTGTCCACTGCTGTGAGTGGCAGTGTGTCCACTGTAGCTGAGCTGGCAGTGTGTCCATCGCTGGCTGAGCTGGGAATGTGTCCACTGCTGGCTGAGCTGACAGTGTCCACCCAGCAGGACACATGAGACAATGGCACTTGTGGAATTTATTTTTTAAATTACATGAGTTTTGTCCCTCGCTGTAACACCTTGATTCATAATAAGTTAACAAGTGGGACTTAAACGTGTATTCAACAGTGAATGTCTCACAGGAAACGCTTTACCAACTTTACTGAGGTACTGGTAAGGGTAACAACAATACTGGAATTTTTTTTATAAGAAAGCAGTGGTTCTTTGACTTAGAATTATGGGGCCATTAAATAGTTATGACCAGAGATAAAAACTAAGAAATTACAAGTCTTTAAAGAGTCCCTTTTATCGTAGGTGATACAGCGAGTCCAACACCCGACCAGGAACACACATACAAACACAAAGTTATATGACCTAACTGGAAATTAAAGAGATTTATCTAAATAGGTTAATGAGTACTAATGTGTTCGTGTGAATGTTGGATGAATGCTATCCTGAATCATGCTTGAGCAGGAGTCTCGGTCCACCACTCAGTGAAGCAGGAGTCTCGGTCCACCACTCAGTGAAGCAGGAGTCTCGGTCCACCACTCAGTGAAGCTGGAGTCTCGGTCCACCACTCAGTGAAGCTGGAGTCTCGGTCCACCACTCAGTGAAGCTGGAGTCTCGGTCCACCACTCAGTGAAGCTGGAGTCTCGTCCACCACTCAGTGAAGCTGGAGTCTGGTCCACCACTCAGTGAAGCTGGAGTCTCGTCCACCACTCAGTGAAGCTGGAGTCTCGGTCCACCACTCAGTGAAGCTGGAGTCTCGTCCACCACTCAGTGAAGCTGGAGTCTCGTCCACCACTCAGTGAAGCTGGAGTCTCGTCCACCACTCAGTGAAGCTGGAGTCTCGTCCACCACTCAGTGAAGCTGTAGTCTCGTCCACCACTCAGTGAAGCTGGAGTCTCGTCCACCACTCAGTGAAGCTGGAGTCTCGTCCACCACTCAGTGAAGCTGTAGTCTCGTCCACCACTCAGTGAAGCTGGAGTCTCGTCCACCACTCAGTGAAGCTGTAGTCTGGTCCACCACTCAGTGAAGCTGGAGTCTCGGTCCACCAGTCAGTGAAGCAGGAGTCTCGTCCACCACTCAGTGAAGCTGGAGTCTCGTCCACCACTCAGTGAAGCTGGAGTCTCGGTCCACCACTCAGTGAAGCTGGAGTCTCGTCCACCACTCAGTGAAGCTGGAGTCTCGTCCACCACTCAGTGAAGCTGGAGTCTCGTCCACCACTCAGTGAAGCTGTAGTCTCGTCCACCACTCAGTGAAGCTGGAGTCTCGGTCCACCACTCAGTGAAGCTGGAGTCTCGGTCCACCACTCAGAGAAGCTGGAGTCTCGGTCCACCACTCAGTGAAGCTGGAGTCTCGTCCACCACTCAGTGAAGCTGGAGTCTCGTCCACCACTCAGTGAAGCTGGAGTCTCGTCCACCACTCAGTGAAGCTGGAGTCTCGGTCCACCACTCAGTGAAGCTGAGTCTCGTCCACCACTCAGTGAAGCTAGGAGTCTCGGTCCACCACTCAGTGAAGCTGGAGTCTCGTCCACCCTCAGTGAAGCTGGAGTCTCGTCCACCACTCAGTGAAGCTGTAGTCTCGTCCACCACTCAGTGAAGCTGAGTCTCGTCCACCACTCAGTGAAGCTGGAGTCTCGTCCACCACTCAGTGAAGCTGAGTCTCGTCCACCACTCAGTGAAGCTGGAGTCTCGTCCACCCTCAGTGAAGCTGAGTCTCGTCCACCACTCAGTGAAGCTGGAGTCTCGTCCACCACTCAGTGAAGCTGGAGTCTCGTCCACCACTCAGTGAAGCTGGAGTCTCTCTCCACCACTCAGTGAAGCTGGAGTCTCGTCCACCACTCTGAAGCTGGAGTCTCGGTCCACCACTCAGTGAAGCTGGAGTCTCGTCCACCACTCAGTGAAGCTGGAGTCTCGTCCACCACTCAGTGAAGCTAGAGTCTCATCCACCACTCAGTGAAGCTGGTAGTCTCGTCCACCACTCAGTGAAGCTGGAGTCTCGGTCCACCACTCAGTGAAGCTGGAGTCTGGTCCACCACTCAGTGAAGCTGGAGTCTCGGTCCACCACTCAGTGAAGCTGGAGTCTCGTCCACCACTCAGTGAAGCTGGAGTCTCGTCCACCACTCAGTGAAGCTGGAGTCTCGTCCACCACTCAGTGAAGCTGGAGTCTCGTCCACCACTCAGTGAAGCTGGAGTCTGTCCAACACTCAGTGAAGCTGGAGTCTCGTCCACCACTCAGTGAAGCTGGAGTCTCGTCCACCACTCAGTGAAGCTGGAGTCTCGTCCACCACTCAGTGAAGCTGGAGTCTCGTCCACCACTCAGTGAAGCTGTAGTCTCGTCCACCACTCAGTGAAGCTGTAGTCTCGTCCACCACTCAGTGAAGCTGGAGTCTCGTCCACCACTCAGTGAAGCTGGAGTCTCGTCCACCACTCAGTGAAGCTGGAGTCTCGTCCACCACTCAGTGAAGCTGGAGTCTGGTCCACCACTCAGTGAAGCTGGAGTCTCGGTCCACCACTCAGTGAAGCTGGAGTCTGGTCCACCACTCAGTAAGCTGGAGTCTCGGTCCACCACTCAGTGAAGCTGGAGTCTCGTCCACCACTCAGTGAAGCTGGAGTCTCGTCCACCACTCAGTGAAGGTCTTGGTTCTCAGTGGTTGTTGTCACACAGCTATATACTGTCTCATGGTATACACTGAACATTTCTCGTCTTATATTACTGTAGTCTACATTAAGTGTAGCTTACACAACAACATTTATCACACTATTTACAATCTGTACGAACATGCACGCCACAGCGATGAGGCGCGGGGTCAGGAGATGCAATTCGATCCCTGCAACCACAAATACGTGAATAGGTGAGTACAGACACACACACACACACACACACACATCACACACTTAGGGCCAGGAGCTATGAATCGACCCCTGCAACTAAAACTAGGTGCATTACACAACAGTGTCAGTCAGATTTATCAGTTTAACACACTTCGCAACATATGGTAATTGACTCGTCATACTGACACCATTCTCGTCCTGCCTTCCGCATCTGGACATCTTAACTAGTGTATAACAGCTCTTGGTCTGACCGCACCACACATCTCCATCCATCATCGTCAATTCTATTTACATTTCTCACATGTGATTTGCAGTAAATGTCTTAATTTACGTTATTTAAGTTAGGCTAATTTAATTAGGTTAGACTGTTTTCTATCAATAGAAATTAAGCACTTCTAACTTATTACAATAATAATAATAATAATAATAATAATAATAATAATAATAATAATAAAATTAAGCGCTCAACCCGAAAGGGTCATACAACGTTATACAACAGCAAGAAGTATAAGATGAAGGCGATAATGAATGAACACAATGTACACTAGAAAGATGTGTCAGAGTGTCTCTGTTTAAGACGCGTTAAACAGTCACCCATTTAACAGTCTTAGTAACAGTGAAATACTGTGTGTTGTTAAGAGTGAGGCTGCCAAGCCCTCCATCGCTTATATAGAAATGTTAATGCTACTAACAGTTACACTGCGTCCATGAATCTCGACTCTCACCACCAATTTGACCTAAATATAAATTTGTTTGATAAAACAATGATACTTTTCCCTGACAAATATTCACACTGTAAATCTGAATAATAAATTGTACGTCATGCTTCTCGTACAAATCAGCTAATTCACTGTGTGACATCAAGGTCTCCTTGGTGTGTGGTTTTTGTCCCCCTAGCGGCTAACTTCTGCAGCTGTGTGTCCCTGAGCCGGCCCTCAGGGCATGACTTGGGTTCAAAACACGTTTTGCACTTCAATGTTCATTCAATTTATGAAAGCATAATTAATATCCTATTCAGAAATATAGTGATGTTGACCTTCGAGTTTTTAATAACAAAGAAAAATTAAATGGGCTTAAAAATATTAGATTCTCATGTGCAGAAAAGAAGGGAAAGGAAGGAAACGGAAGGGGCTGGGAAGGAAGGCTAGGGAAGGGAAGGGGCTAGGGAAGGGAAGGGGCTGGGAAGGAAAGGGGCTAGGGAAGGAAAGGGGCTAGGGAAGGGAAGAAGCTAAAGGAGAGAAGGGAAGGGGACTAGGGAAGGAAGGGGCTGGGAAGGTAAGGAAAGGGGCTGGGGAAGGAAGGGCTAAGAAGAGAAGGAGCTTGGGAATGGAAGGGGCTAGGGAAGGAAGGGGGCTAGGGAAGGAAGGGGCTAGAAGGAAGGGCTAGGGAAGGAAGGGGGCTAGGGAAGGAAGGGGCTAGGAAGGGGGCTAGGGAAGGGAAGGGGGCTAAAGAATGGAAGAGGGCTGAGAAAGATAAGGCAGTAAGGAAGGGAAGGGGGCTAGGGAAGGGAAGGGGACTGAGAAGGGAAGGGTCTTGAAGGGAAGGGGTTGGGAAGGGAAGGGGCTAGGGAAGGGAAGGGGGCTAGAGAAGGTAAGGGAAGGCGGCTGGGGAAGGGAAGGTGGCTGGGAAAAATAAGGGGGCTCGGTAAGGGAAGGGGGCTAGGGAAAGGAATTGAAGGGGTTAGAGAAGGGGGAGGGGAAGGGAAGGATGGCGGGGAAGGAAAGGAAAATTAAGGATGGGTTTTACATATCAGTGTCTTCATTAATAAAGTAACTCAGTATATGTTTCTCGATGTGAGATCCACAAGTCAATAAACATTATATATTCCTTTTATTTCAGTCCCGTCCTCTTGCCACTAATATTTAATGTTATTCCACTCTAATAGCGTGCACAGTTTATTATAACATGCAGAGAAATATATGATTAATATATGAAAATAATTTACACATATTAGGTAAATATTTAGCTAAAATACGCATCATATATACTCCAGCTTGGAAATACTAATTTCCACCGCTCCAGATAATGTACCACCGTGGATACTGAGGGAAGGAGCCACAACACTCAGCAAACCATTTGCCCAACTCAAGAAATATACGAATAAGAAAACAACTGAAATGGAAAAATAGCTAATGTAATTCCGTTTTCGTGAAAGGAGACCAACAGGCAGCACTAGACTAATGTTCTTTACAATTATTCCAGGAAAACCAATAGAAAAAAGTATACGGAAAAGACTAATAAAATACAGAGAACGGGACTAAACTCAAAGAAGCACCACGAAGTGAGAGATGGAATATCCTTTCTCACGAAACTACAACCGACTATTAGTGAAGAGACACGAAAAAAAAAGAGACACTCAACTGTTTATTCCTAGACTGCAAGGTATATTGACAAGAAACCACATAGACTAATGAACACTCTAGAAGTGGCTCCAGAGACACAAGAGGAAGGTTAACGACTTAATAAATACCTAAACAAGATAGAGTCAGGGTGAAGGACAAGCTACACGAAAAGTCAGTCGTAATCAACGTGATTCCTCAACTATAAACCTCCATTCACAGATAACACAGGCTTATTATTTCTTGTTAAATGACTGGTAAATACAAAGCTAATACACATAAATGTTGGTAACAATATTTGAGCTTATAATATACAGAACACTAATTTTTATTAATGGTGGTGATGGTGAAGGTTGGGGGAGGGAGGTTGTGCTCATCAGCCAGTGTTGTGTGTTGTTATAAGGTCAGTGTTGTGTGTTGTTGTAAGGTCAGTGTTATGTGTTGTTGTAAGGTCAGTGTTGTGTGTTGTTGTAAGGTCAGTGTTATGTGTTGTGATGTAAGGTCAGTGTTGTGTGTTGTTGTAAGGTCAGTGTTGTGTGTTGTTGTAAGGTCAGTGTTGTGTGTTGTTGTAAGGTCAGTGTTGTGTGTTGTTGTAAGGTCAGTGTTGTGTGTTGTTGTAAGGTCAGTGTTGTGTGTTGTAGGTCAGTGTTGTGTGTTGTTGTAAGGTCAGTGTTGTGTGTTGTTGTAAGGTCAGTGTTGTGTGTTGTTGTAAGGTCAGTGTTGTGTGTTGTTGTAAGGTCAGTGTTGTGTGTTGTTGTAAGGTCAGTGTTATGTGTTGTGATGTAAGGTCAGTGTTGTGTGTTGTTGTAAGGTCAGTGTTGTGTTGTTGTAAGGTCAGTGTTGTGTTGTTGTAAGGTCAGTGTTGTGTTGTTGTAAGGTCAGTGTTGTGTGTTGTTGTAAGGTCAGTGTTGTGTGTTGTTGTAAGGTCAGTGTTGTGTGTTGTTGTAAGGTCAGTGTTGTGTGTTGTTGTAAGGTCAGTGTTGTGTTGTGATGTAAGGTCAGTGTTGTGTTGTGTGTAAGGTCAGTGTTGTGTGTTGTTGTAAGGTCAGTGTTGTGTTGTGATGTAAGGTCAGTGTTGTGTGTTGTTGTAAGGTCAGTGTTGTGTGTTGTTGTAAGGTCAGTGTTGTGACTTGTGATGTAAGGTCAGTGTTGTGTCTTGTGATGTAAGGTTAGTGTTGTGTCTTGTGATGTAAGGTCAGTGTTGTGTCTTGTGATGTAAGGTCAGTGTTGTGTCTTGTGATGTAAGGTCAGTGTTGTGTCTTGTGATGTAAGGTCAGTGTTGTGTCTTGTGATGTAATGGTCGATGTAGTTGTGTCTTGTGATGTAGGTCAGGTGTCTGCAATTTGGTCAGAGTGAGTAAGAGGTTACCAGTTATCCTGAGGTCACTCTACGATCTACTGGTAGATTACCATCGACGTTTTGGCCACTTCTGAGCCAATTTGGAGAGGAAACTTAGACGACGTTTCGTGCGTCCTGGACAATTATATATAAATAACCCCCTTCCCTACGATATTGTGACTTCTGTTCTTGATCTGTGAACTAGTTGTGAATTATAACTCATAAACAAGACAACAATCCATTTCCAGAAACTCTCAGAAAATCTTAATATACATTCGTGTTACAAAGAGTTCATCGCCGACGCTACTTCGACGATAAACTTTAACTCTTTATAACACAACTTTATGTTAAGATTTTCCGAGAGTTTCTGGAAATGGATTGTTGTCTTGTTTACGAGTTTTACGATACGATGGGTGAAACCAAAACTTAAGTCTTATTACCGGTGTTAAAACAATTCACAACTGGTACATGGCATATGTATGTTGTGGATGGTAGCGCAAGTCCAGCGCATGTACTCACTTCTCCCTTGTGTAGTTCATACGTTCCAACTAACAGTGAGAGATGGGGCGCAAGAGCATTTGGATACATAAAAGGCCTCGGAACTAGGCCCCAAAGGGTTACTAGGAGTGCATCTGGATATGTATCTAAAACTGCTTCCTTTGAAACTGCTTCCTTTGTTGCAAGCAAACCTAGGATATATTCTTAAAATGTCTGATATATTTAAATATCATACAGGTTATTATACTATATCCATATTCCTCAATAAATAAACCACATGCTTTGCATTTAGTTTGATCATCATCTATGTGTATGCCAAAAGTATTTGTAACTTAGCCTAAGCTACAACATCAGTCTGTTTACATTACCAGTTGCTTCGTAAATATGCTTATTTGCATTCATGTAATCATAGTGGGTTATAGATCTACTGAGGAATCTAACTGCATTCCTATGACATGCAAATCATTATTTACATCTCTCCTAATATTTCTAATGCTTGACATAGATATACCAACGTTATATTCACATTTTTCTTTCAGTGTACTTGATCTGGTTAATTTATCAAGTCAGTGTGTGATGGGATTCAAAAGTACTGCACATTAATTCTCTTTTTTTTCTCTCATGATTTTTGAACATCTGGACCTGGTTTCTCCAACGAGCATATTTTAGTCATTATGTGAGTCAATTGCCTCTCATGATAGTCAGTAATGATCAAGGAGTCGCGCTCAGTGTCATACGTTAACTTTAGTCATTCATTAAGATGTCAAACAATTCAGTTTGCAGTGTAGAAGTCCAGTTGTTAATTCTTATGCCTAACTCAACACAGTTCCTATCGTTATTACTTAGAGAGGTAGCAATAAGAGCAAATGCAGCCCTGCCAGTAGACTCCTGCTTAGATCCATCAATGTATATAATTTGAGATATATTATTTACTGCCTTTGCGTAAATTTAAGGAAGGGATTAGTAGTGATGAGCTTCTTGGGAGGAGCTTTCAGATATTAAATGAACACAACTTCCATGGAGGGGTGAAATGCTCTTGTTTACAAATGAAATGAAGATGGTGAATTAATATATACGCGTATCTCATATCTTGTATTGACGTTTAATCAAGAAGGCAAACGGAGGTAATAGTTCCCCCAGTGGGGGAAGCCTTGGGGACGGGGGGAGGAGAGAGAGGGCGGAGAAGGGAGGGGAAATAGGGAATGAAAGAGTAGGGGAATTAGGGAGAGGGAGACTGGGATGAGGGAGAAGATATGGAGAGGGAGAAAGAAGGCTAATGAAAGACGGTAAGAAAAGGAGGGTGAGATAAAAGGTGCAGAGGGAGAGGGAGAGAGAGAGAGAATACGATGTACTCAAAATATCCACCTACGACAAGAGTTAAAACAAGAGCAAACAACTGCTAGCAGTAAAGACAAAATTTCCCTACCATTTATCACACAATTCACCTTTCCCCCATTTCTCTCTCTCTCGTATTCCACTTGCTACTTATTACGAACACAGGTACACGAAGAAAGACTTGTACCAGGTTGTAAATTAAGTCTCCTGACACGCAGCAAATAGAAACAAAGACAAACACAAATTATAGTTTTAGAGAACACCAATATATTCCCTCCACTAATATTTACAATACCTACAAAGTACAAGAGAGCAACAAGAGGTTAATGAGCGAGAGAGAGAGAGTGTCATTCACTGCACTGGCTTTCACCTCTTACAAGAGAGACCAGTACGTGCGTACTAGACCAGCCTTTGTAAGTCTGCCACCAGCCAGGTGTGCAAATATAACATCAGTTTGGCGGGTCAAAAGCTCTCATCCAGCTGTTTGACGTGTAAACCTGACAGCGAATCAGAACAACCGGGGCCCCTCGGCAGCTACTCCGACCTGGATGCCATTTCGGCTCGTACAGAGGGAATGCAACAAGTGGGTGTGTGATGAACGTTGAGTCAATGTCAACGTACTCGATGCATGACACATTCTTGCTGTGTCTGTTTTACCATATCTTTCCTCTTCCCCACTCTCTCCCTCTCCTTCCCTACTTTTACTTTCCCTTCCCCAACTCTTCCCTTTTCCCTCCCCTGCTCTCGTTCTTCCCCCACACCCGCTCCTTTCCTCTCTCTCAAGACAGAAAACATGCTAGCAGCAGCGTCTACTCAGAACACAGCTCCCACACACAGAACACAGCTCCAACACTCAGAACACAGCATCCACACTCTGAACACAGCTCTCACACTCAGAACACAGTTCCCACACTCAGAACACAGCTACCACACTCAGAACACAGCTACCACACTCAGAACACAGCTACCACACTCAGGACACAGCTTTCACACTCAGGAGACAGCTTTCATAATCAGGACACAGCTCCCACACTCAGGACACAGCTCTCACACTCAGGACACAACTCTCACACTCAGGACACAACTCTCACACTCAGGACACAACTCCCACACTCAGGACACAGCTCCTGTGTACTCTGGTACTTGCCTAGGCTCCTACGCACCTTGGTACCTACCTAGGCTCCTATACACCCTGGTATCTACCTAGGCTCCTATGCATTCTGGTATCTACATAGGCTCCTAAGTGCCCTGGTACCTACCCAGGTTCCTACGCACCCTGGTACCTATCTAGGCTCCTACGTTCCCTGGTACCTACTTAGGCTCCTACGTTCCCTGGTACCTACCTAGGCTCCTACGTTCCCTGGTACCTACCTAGGCTCCTACGTTCTCTGGTACCTACCTAGGCTCCTACGATCCTTGGTACCTACCTAGGCTCCTACGATCCCTGGTACCTACCTAGGCTCCTACGTTCCCTGGTACTTACCTAGGCTCCTATGTTCCCTGGTTCCTACCTAGGTCCCTACGTTCCCTGGTACCTACCTAAGCTCCTACGATCCCTGGTACCTACCTAGACGCCTACGTTCCCTGGTACCTACCTAGACTCATACGCACCCTGGTACCTATCTAGGCTCCTACGTTCCCTGGTACTTACCTAGGCTCTTATGTTCCTTGGTATCTACCTAGGCTCCTACGTTCCCTGGTACCTACCTAGGATAATACGATCCCTGGTACCTACCTAGGCCCCTACGCACCCTGGTACCTACCTAGGCTCCTACGTTCTCTGGTATCTACCTAGGCTCCTATGCTCCCTGGTACTTACCTAGGCTCCTACGCACCCTGGTACCTACCTAGGCTCCTACGCACCCTGGTACCTACCTAGGCTCCTACGTTCCCTGGTATCTATCTAGGCTTCTACAATCTCTGGTACCTACCTAGCATGTGTAGAAGGGAGAGGAAGGAAGGCGGAGAGGAACAGATGAATTTAGGAGAGAGGAAGAGATGACGAGAGGGGGCAGAAGGGAGACAGAGAGGGAAAGGAAAGGAGTTCGGACGGACAGACGGATGAAAACAGAAAGAGGGAAGGGCACCAGGAAGGGAGAGGAAGACATGGTGAAAGAAATATATGAAACTGATGAATTATGCTTGTGTATTCTTGTTAAAAACTATTTCACTGCCTGCCTGACTGCCTCTGACTCTTTGTCTATGTATGTCTGTCTGTCTGTCTCTCTTTCTCTCCTCCTCATTATTATTATGTCTCATTTGTTATGTCTCTCAATGTGTGTTACCCACAGGACCGCTGGTGGGGGTGACGGTAGCCAGGGGTGACACGGCTAGACTACTGTGTCGACACCCACGCTACCCTGACGACACTCTCAACCTGGTGTTGTGGTACCTCAACCACACCTCCAGACCATTCCTCAGGTGAGTCACACCTTCCTCAGGCGAGTCACAGGTATATCAGTTTCCTCGTTATAGATATTGGTAGTCGTTCGTTTACAGTGATTAAAACCATGGATGGAAGTTTAGTTGTCATGAATATCAAGCAAGTCTGACGTCATCAGTCATGAAAGCTCACACCTGTGCAACACAATTGTCCTTAAAGATTTTTAAGTTATACCATGAATTAAGGAAAGATCCTGGACTTCTTCACCTTACGTAAGCAGATAAAGCAAATGCGATAGTAATTATGGACAAGGTAGATTATTATAGGGGAAAAACATGATATTAGGAGACAGGGAAATTCACGCGCCTCTTAAAGCTCAGAACACCCGTAAATGTAGGTTATAATTATAACCTTAATTTTTAAAAAGGTAGACCGGTAAGCCAGCGGAAGGCCTCGGTCAGATGACAAAAAGCTCCAGCTGCGGGTCATCTTATAACTAGGACCCGAATCGGGAAACACTTGTCCTGTTTCCTGACAAACTTACCTAACCTAACCTTATAAAGGTCAAGGTGATGCTCCATCTGGTCCCAATGATTAATTACTTTTATTAATACCTTTCAATAATTTCCCAGTTTTCTGGTCAGTAATTTCCGTGTCCTACACTTGACTACCGGCACCACCGATCACAAACATCATAAGTAAACCTTCTATTTATTTTTTAAGTAAAGAACATTGTATATTATTATTATTATTCTTCCTTCTGACCAGCCACTTCTTTATCACATTAATTCTTTACATTTTACTTTTTTTACGCTTACCGTTTTTTGCAGATTTAAAAATGAGATATATTTTGTTGCCGCAATACTCTTGTTTATGTCCTTTTTCATTCCTTTTATATTTTTCACACCTGGCTTGGAATATTTTATAAGTATGCATCTAAAACTCTTTATGTAGGGAATGTATTTAAAACGCTGCTTCGGTGGCATACGGCCGTTTGTATATATATATATATATATATATATATATATATATATATATATATATATATATATATATATATATATATATATATATATATATATATATATATTATAACAACACTGCGACTAGCCAAGGAGTCGAACCCATGCTGCTTTGGCCTGCCTCATGATGAGCACACAGTTCTCAAGATTGACGCAGCCAGCCAAGCACCACCGTATGTTCTCAGATGACGGGTACAACATCTATTTTTTCGATAGATTCAGAATGATTTTTGAGAAATAATTGCATACACAAATTTTCGTTTGCCCTATTCGGCAAGAAGTGAGTTGCTATTTAAGCTAAAATCGAAGATTTACTTATTCGGAAACGAACACACAAACACACTTACACATTATATATATATATATATATATATATATATATATATATATATATATATATATATATATATATATATATATATATATATATATATATATATATACATGTATATATATATATATATATATATATATATATATATATATATATATAACTTATATATTCTAGCTCATAAAATCATTACATGCTTTACTTGTATTACTTCTATTTAATATCTGGGTCTTGTTTTCCTCTGATTTTTTTTAGTTTTACCTCGACGTAGTTTCCTTTAATATAAACACACGAGGTTGTCTTCTATCTTGTACTGAGGCGAAGACTTTCTTGCAGTCAGGGAATATGCAACCTATCCGTCTTTCTTTCCTCTTTCCCGAACCTCCCTCCCTCCCTCTCTCTCCCTCTCTCTCTCTCTCTCTCTCTCTCTCTCTCTCTCTCTCTCTCTCCAGTCGTCATTTACCTTCCTGGTTAAGGTGGAAACGATCCAGCTGACAGTCACAAGAGAAACCGATATTTCGCCAGAGTTTTAAACCAAAACTTCAGGAAGTTCAAACTTTAAAGTGCAAACTGAGACCTAAACAAACAAACATCATGGACTACATAAACAGGAAGGCAGAAACAGACAACAAGGAACATGGTCTAGACCAGGGATGGCCAACTTACGGCGCATGCGCCAAAACTAGCGCATTTGCATGATTGCAAGTGGTGCATTGCACCCCAATGATAATAATAAAAAAGTAAGCTAACTCACACAAAAAAAGTATTAACCAATAACCGATTTGTATAAAAAATTTAAAATAGAAATTCAAGTAACTTATAACTAGAAATGATTTTACTGATAATAAATCTGACAGCAATCATTTTAATATTTCGTGCACGTCTTTTAGCGAATGTCATTTTCTTTCACATTAATCTGTTTTCAGTTAAAAAATCTTCAGTAAGATTAGGAACAAATTGCAGTGAACACCCTCACCGCATTTATGAGTTGCTATATATTCACTACACACAGCACTCTGCCCTTATCAGGGACATAGCGCAAAGAGGGACTTTGTACAAGAGTCGTTCCATAAGTGCGCACGTTCGATGCTTGTTTGTGTTGAGGCGCCAGGCACCAGCAGTGGTGTTGAGGCGCCAGGCACCAGCAGTGGTGTTGAGGCGCCAGGCACCAGCAGTGGTGTTGAGGCGCCAGGCACCAGCACGTTTTTACCAGTCAATTTACAACTGACACTCACTGACAGTCAATTATCCATCATAGTACAAAAGAAAAACAGAAAGTGATAGTAAGCGTCAGTTTAATGAACAGTGGGAAAATGAGTTAATGAGTTCTTATTTACTGCGGTATGTGATTAAGAAAAAGGATGAGATAAAAAGAAGACAAAATACATTTGTAAACAATTTGTTAGAAATTGTGAAAGTGGCGATGACGGAAGCGTCCTACAAAATTGCCTTTCCGTTGGCTAAAAATGGAAGCCTTTCTCTGATGGAGAAGAAACTGTTAAGCTTTGTCTCCAAATATTTGCAAGATGTCTTGGTGATAAAAATATTGAAAGAAAAGTAGACGAAGGTGTCAAAGTAAACACTTACAAGACGCACCGAAGAACTTTCTCACGATTTATCTGACCAACTGAAAGACCTTGCCCAGACTTGTACTTTCTTTACTTTAGCTTCGGACGAATCTGCTGACATATAATGTAGCCCAGTTAAACATTTTTATGAGAGGAATTGATGATAATTTTAACATCTTTGAAGAGTTTATCTGTCTTGAGTCACTTCATGGAAAAACTAGAGGATCTGACATATTTGACAAAGTCATGTCTAGAAAATCTGCAACCACATCCTAGTAAACTCCTCAGTGTTTATACTGAGAGAGCATCGGCAGTCATAGGTAAAGCAGCTGGGACTGTAACTTTGCTTGAAATATTTTTAGTTGGTCCTCTACTAAAATATCACTGTATTAAACACCAAGAGTCACTGTGTAGAAAAACTTTAAATTTACAGCATGTTATGCTACCGCTTGTGAAATGCGTGAATAAAATTAGAGAAAGAGGATTAAACAGAAGAGAATCCAGAGAATATTGGGAAGTGTTAGGTTTAGAATATGGTGATCTAGCCTTCATTGTGAGGTGCACTGGCTTTCTAGAAGACAGGTTCTTAGTAAATTTAGAAAACTAAAAAATAATGTTCATAATTTTTTGAAAGAGAAGAATGAGTTGCCTGAGTAAAGAGCCTTTTTATGTGATAATAAATGACTATTTGATTTAGGATTTTTAGTTTATGTTACCAGCCATCTCAATGATCTAAATTTGAAACTGCAGGACAAGAACAAATTGTTTCCTAGCTTCGTAAATGATATCAGTGGTTCAAGATCAAGTTAAAACTGTTTACATCTCAGTCAGAAAATGAGGATTTGAGTCAGTTTCCATATTTAAAAGAACACAGTGAATGTGCTAAAGATAATGACAATTTTACAGAATATACTGAAAAAAATCAGATTACTGAAAGTCATTTGAAAGTCGTTTTAGGGATTTTGCTAAAGAAGAAGACTGTATACTCGCATTTATAAATCCATTTTCACTTAGTGAACAAAAACTCAATAATGGAACTTATTCATTTGAAAGCAAATTCATTAGTGAAAATAAAATTTGATGAGCTTCCCTCAGTTTCTGACATAATATTTGGCGATCATTTTACCCTGTGAATATTTTCCAGAACTAAGAAAATTTGCCGAGAGTTATATCTGTCGTTTTGGAACAAAATACAGATGTGAACAAACATTTTCATCCATGACACTGAATAAAAACAAACTGAGTCGCGAATGACGGATTCAAATTTGAATTCTCTGCTGCTCTCAGTAACTAATTTAACTCCAAACATTACAAGGAGACTCAAAAGTCTCATTAAGGTAAGTAATGTTTATCTTGTCTTTATATTAAATCATTTAATGTAAAAATGCTAAATATGTCAATACTGACATATTTTTTAAAGACCTGAATGGAGGTACAAGTGTCATATGGCGCATCTGAACTAGAACGAGACAAAACTGGCGCCTTTCATGCAGAAGGTTGGCCATTACTGATCTAGACCATAACAAATGAAGACAAACACATTACAATGAACCCTTCAGCACAAACAGGAAGACAAACAACACTTAATACTAGACAACAAACAGGAAGACAAACAACAATTAATACTAGACAACAAACAGGAAGACAAACAACAATTAATACTAGACAACAAACAGGAAGACAAACAACACTTAATACTAGACAACAAACAGGAAGACAAACAACAATTAATACTAGACAACAAACAGGAAGACAAACAACACTTAATACTAGACAACAAACAGGAAGACAAACAACAATTAATACTAGACAACAAACATGAAGACAAACAACAATTAACACTAAGCCACAAACAGGAAGACAACAGTTAACACTAGAATACAAACATGAAGACAAACAACAATTAACACTAAGCCACAAACAGGAAGACAACAGTTAACACTAGAATACAAACAGGAAGATAAACAACAATTAACACTAAGCCACAAACAGGAAGGAAGACAAACACAACAGACGTGGAAAAATAATTAACTTTCCTGCACTAAGTCTATACTGGAGGTCAGCCAGTGAGACCACCTCCCAGAATTGGCCCCACTCATAAATTGGACTCCAATTATAGAAGACCAATAATTTAATACGGTCACTTCATAATAAATTTACACTACTAAATGAGTCTACAAGATAATTTTGGCTACACACCATGAGCTGCCTTCAACTGTGTCTTTATAACTTTAATCAATGTTCACTATTTTTTGTATAGCAATGTTGCAATTCACTTATTTTAGGGTAAAAACACTGACGTGTTAATAATTAAAACCCACTAAAGTTTGTGTAATTATATCCAGCCGAAGGAAATTTCAGACGTAAATACTCGATTTTTAAAAAGGAGATAACAATATCTATGGTAAAACTTAAGCATATTTAGACAATGGCTACTTAGTAGATAAGTACAGTAAATACTCCAGATTGTTTAAGTCAGTTACTCTGCCAGTCCCTAAGACTTCTCTCACTAATATGTACTTCATTAAACAAACCAGGGTAACGGGTGGGGTTAGAACTCATGGTACGTGAGTCGTTCCCTGGTTTGTTTACAATCGTGTTATTAGGATTTTGTGAGTCATGTGCTGCAGTGTAATGTTTATGTCTCAACACCTAAACTGTATAAACAACTCATTAGTGTTGTTGTCGAATCAATAAATATATACATAAATAATTTATTATTTTTGTAACTTCCTTAGCTAACAAAAGTAGAGACCGAGTATCTAGACCAACTATGTCTCTCAGTATTTTTTTTTCCTGCCGCCCACACGTAAGGTATGGAGGGCACAAGAAAACGAAAAAGAAGAAAATTATATTCCAAGATAAGTTCCTTTTAATACTGAGAAAACAGCTGTCATAAGTGTCATATTGCTAGGAGAAGCATTCACGACTCTGACCCTTATCAACAAACAAAAAAATCAAAGGTAAACCTCTCCAGACGTATCTTTATTAACAATGCGAGTTTGACCGTGTTCAGCCACAGTGCTTAATCATAATACTAAAATTTCTAACAAAATTATCATATAACTAGCGGAAACCTGGTTAAAACATCATGTAATACATGTAAGATACAGTTACGCCAGTAGGTCCAATAAGTAAAAGGGACTGCAATCTTCTACACACATAAGACGGACACTGGTTTAAAAAGACACATAAACAAACACTAGGACATATTTATTAGAAAACGTTTCGGTCCTGGGACCTTGAACACTTCTAACATACAGAGGTATATATATTATATATAGGTGGAGACTGAGGTTTGCTTACGTGTCTTTCTAAACAATTTGTCGGTATCTATTACCAAGGTTTATACCAAGACTCAGAGTAAATGCATCAGATAGAATTCAAAAGAATTGTACATTAATTCCTTTTCTTTGATTTTTTAAATGTACACCTGGCTTTTCAATAAGTATGTTGTGGATAAATGATTTACAAAACCAAAAATTTGATAAAAGAGACACTTGTGCATTCTGGAAATGTTTCCCCAGCCAGTGAGTTCTTCAGTCCATTACAGATAAATGGTGGAAGATGAGGAGTTTGAGGTAATCAGTCCCTCAGCCTGGAGTTGATGAGTTCAGTCCATCAATCTTGATAGACTGAACACATCCACTTCAGGCTGTGGGACTGATTACCTCAAACTCCTCCTCATCTTCCACTTTTCTGTATTAATGTTAGTAGAATTACCGACAATATGTTAGGTAAAAGGACACAAGTACAACTAATGAGACATTTTATTGTGGCAACGTTTCGCTCTCCAGGAGCTTTGTCAAGCCGTTACAAACAATACATGGACACAGAGGGTATATACAGGCTAAGAGTGAGGTGTAAGACACAATATAATAGTTGCAGAAGTAGGAGTAGTTGTAATAGTAATGTTAGTAGTAGTAGTAGTAGTTATACATGTGGGAGTCGACAATTGGACTGAAGAGGTCACTGGCTGGAGAAACGTTTCCAAATGTTGCACAAGTGTCTCATTAATCAATATGCATGTTGTTATGAGTTACTATACAAGTGAAGTGCATTCAGTGATGACAGAACCAGTATTGAACACGGAGTCAAACGCAGTGTTATAAGTTAACTCTAGTGCCGCTATGATGACAAACAGTTTTGTCAGTAATTTAGAAGCACAACAGTAAATTATTTTGGCCAACACAACCTGGTTGCTATAATTCTTATCTGATGAAGTGGCAACAAGAGCAGATGCAGCCCAGACACTGGACTCTTGTTTACACTCATCACTTTATATAATTTGTGATATTTGCTCACTAACACTGAGGAGAGAAATTTCTTCACTGCGAAGTTCCCTTTTCAACTAATTTAAGGAATTTCACTCTGCAACAGAAATAATTCGGGAATATAAATATAAATTAAATAATAAAGAACTTGGCCATATAGAATGTGAAAAGGACTTGGGAGTTATGGTAAGCAGCAACCTGAAGCCAAGACTGTAGTGCATGTGCGTGCATAATAAGGCTAACAGATTACCGAGATTTATATCAAGAATTATAAGTAACAGGAATCCAGAGGTTTTACTACGGCTCTACAACCACACGTGGATTATACAGCTCAGTTCTGGTCTCCATATAACAGAACGGATATAAATTCATTGGAGAACATACAAAAGTCAAAATTAATCCAGTGCATAAATCTTCCATACGAAGATAAATAGATACAGAGCCCTTAACCAGCATCCTCTTGTAAGACTCAGTATGAAGGAAGACATAATTGACGTGTATAAGTGGAAGATGGCCATAATAAAAAATGCTATAAATAAGGTTCTGAGGATATCCCTTCAAGAAAAAACTCGAAATAATGGATTCAAATTAGATAAGGTTGGGTTTAGAAAGGAAGCAGGAAAGTACAGGTTTGGAGAAATAGTCGATGAGTGAAGAGTCAAAGAAGCTTAAACCTTAAGTAACTTCAAACAGGCTGGATAAATACATGACCGAGAGGGGTTGGTTTGAGTGAGACTTGTAAAACATGACTTAGGAAGCCTTTACAAAAAGGTAGAAAAATATTTTGATAAGAGGTTTTGGGTTTGAAAAGAAACTGCCTAGTAAGGGGCGACAGGCTTAATGCAGTCTTCCTTCATTCTTATTTTTTTATAATTACTGGTGACAGCTTCTTGTGTGTGGTTTTAGCGTATTATTAAATGAAACATCCCTCATGAAGGAATGAAGTGCTGTCTATAATTTGAGATAAGCAACTTATATGATACACTGTCTTAACTATTTTTGTTATACACACACTAATATATATATATATATATGTCGTGCCGAATAAGTAAAACTTGCAATTTTGGCTTAAATAGCAACGCACTTCTTGCCGAATAAGGCAAGCGAAAAATTGTGTATGCAATAATTTCGCAATAATCATTGTAAACCTAACGGAAAAAATATATTTCATTGTGTTTGTGTATTATTAAATTATTGAAAACTTATCTAAAATATATTTAGCTGGATTAATCTAAATTAAATTGCTCTTGTTATAATAAGGTTAAGTAAGTTTTCTAAGGTTCTTATTAAATGAAACATCTATAGTGAATTTCTATACATTACCTGAGATAAAAATATATACACTGTCTTAACTATTTTTATATATATATATATATATATATATATATATATATATATATATATATATATATATATATATATATATATATATATATTATAATATAAATATTAAACACTGATCTCTGGCCGACGAGACTCGAACCTACGAACCTCATGACAAGGTACGCAGTGCTTTGCCGACCGTACCACACTGGTCCAATACCTCGGCATCCAGCTCACGCTAGACGTTGATCCAAGGCAGCCAGCTTTCAGGCAGGTGGCTTACAGCTTTTCATCTCATCCCCTGCGTCTAGCTGCGTCTGCGTGAGCTGGATGCCATGGTATTGGACCAGTGTGGTACGGTCGCCAAAGCACTGCGTACCTTGTCATGAGGTTCGTAGGTTCGAGTCTCCGTCGGCCAGAGATCAGTGTGTATATATATATATATATATATATATATGTGTGTGTGTGTGTGTGTGTGTGTGTGTACTCACCTAGTTGTGGTTGCAGGGGTCGAGTCACAGCTCCTGGCCCCGCCTCTTCACTGGCCGCTACCGGGTCACTCTCCCTG
>WNWK01007389.1:55000-94679 GCA_009830355.1 Cherax destructor | reverse complement strand
ATGAATGTTGCAACGAGGAGAAGGCTGGAGGCAGTGGAGATGTCATGTCTGAGGTCAATGTGTGGTGTGAATATAATGCAGAGAATTCGGAGTTTGGAAATTAGGAGGAGGTGCGGGATTACCAAAACGATTGTCCAGAGAGCTGAGGAGGGGTTGTTGAGGTGGTTTGGACATGTAGAGAGAATGGAACGAGATAGAGTGACTTCGAGAGTGTATAAATCTGTAGTGGAGGGAAGGCGGGGTAGGGGTCGGCCTAGGAAAGGTTGGAGGGAGGGTAAAGGAAGTTTTGTGTGCGAGGGTTTGGACTTCCAGCAAGCATGTGTGAGCGTATTTGATAGGAGTGAATGGAGGCATATGGTTTTTAATACTTGACGTGCTGTTGGAGTGTGAGCAAAGTAACATTTATGAAGGGATTCAGGGAAACCGGCAGGCCGGACTTGAGTTCTGGAGATGGGAAGTACAGTGCCGGCACTCTGAAGGAGGGGTGTTAATGTTGCAGTTTTATAACTGTAGTGTAAAGCACCCTTCTGGCAAGACAGTGATGGAGTGAATGATGATGAAAGTTTTTCTTTTTCGGGCCACCCTGCCTTGGTGGGAATCGGCCGATGTGTTAATAAAAAAAAAAAAAAAATATTCAGTGGACCCCCGAGTTTCGGTCATAATTCATTCCAGAAGGTTGTTCAAGTGCCATTACAGAATGAATTTGTTCCCTTAAGGAAAAATGTAAATTAGATTAGTCCTTTCAGACCCCCAAAAATACACATACAAAAGCACTTACAATATTAAACTTACATAATTGTTCGATTTCCGGTTTTCGTGATTTTTTCGTTCCAGAATGCTGTTCAAGTGCCGTTACCAAACGAATTTACTCCCATAAGGAATAATGTAAATTAGACTAGTCCTTTTAGACCCCCAAAAATACACTTACAAAAGCACTTACAAAAATACACTTACATAATTGTTTGAGTTTGGAGCATTACATTATTCCTTATGGGAACAAATTCGTTCGGTATTGGCACTCGAACAGAATTCTGAAATGAATTAAGCTCGTAACTCGAGGTACCACTGTATATATAGTATAATAATAATAATACAGTGGACCCTCGCTATTTGAACACTCCAAAACTCACCCTCATTCCAGAATGCTGTTCAAGTGCTGTTACCAAACAAATTTATTCCCATAAGGAATGATGTAAATTAGATTAGTCCATTTCAGACCCCCAAAAATACACTTATAAAAGTACTTACAATAATAAACTTACATAAAAGGGCGAGTTTTGGAGTGTTCGAATAGCGAGGGTCCACTGTAATAATAATAAAAGGCACTGAAAATGTTGTCACCCATATTCTGAAAGCATTCCTTGAAGAATCTTACTTTGCACAACTTGAACAATGGCCACCTGTATTAGCTATTAATATTAAGATTATTACTAAGGTTAATATCTTTGTATTCTTATAGAGCATATTGGTGAAAAACTGGCAAATTTAATATTTCAATAATAATTACAGATTAAAAAAAATTTGCATTATCTATATTAACTCTACTTCTCTATTTAATGCTAAGTTACTAAACATTACACAGTATACTACTAAAGAGTTTTTGAACAAATTTTAATTATAATTTTTTAAAAAATTGAAAGGGAGAGGTTATGTCACAAAGGTACTAGGCACACTGGACATTACTTAGAAAGAGCTTAGAAACACCATTGGGAAAGCTTCAGAAGAGGGGCAACTGTGAGAAAAGTGGTGGGCAGCTCACACACCTTCATTATAACTCTGAGTAACCGCAGACGCAGAGTTTCCAGAAGTGGATCTAGAGGGGTGTACGTCGCGGTGCTGGAGATCCCCCTGGGAGGATACAAACATTACCTATTTTATTCCTAACTTCATATGATGGCAGTAATCACTCATGCACATTCATCTGCTACCCAGGACATGAAGTATGGTAAACATGGGGTACCTAACTTACGAACGAGTTTCCGCCTCTGGCATTTCAACTTGCAAACAAGATATCTGTATCCCTGAACCTATTATCCTATAGATAATGATAGCACAAAGGATAATTGTGTGTTACAGCTGCAGATTGACAATGATATAGCAATTATTTTCTCAGAGTTGTCTTTTGGGCCTCGTTCATAAGTGTAGCTCATCGTGACTCAGGCATTTGTAAGTCAGGGGACACCCCCTCTGTAATGGGAGTATGTAAAGACTAAAAATGGTAGCAAAGGTAACTGGGGTTAAAATATAACCCTCATATTGTCAAGGGTACCAGTTAGGTCAATAAAAGCTAGGTTATTGTGTAGCTTAGTATGCCCTATGAGGCTCTACATTCTCAAATCTAATTTATTACAGAAAAAAAGAGAAATACAAATAGCAGATGAATGACATGACAGAAGTGATTACAAAGACATTTGAAGTGTTGTTATTCTGAGAGCAATTTTGGGTCTAAAGGTTACCAGTCAGGATAATTGAAAAGGCTGTAGGCCTAGTGAAAGCAAAATGTCTTATAACAATACAGTGCAATAAATGGCATTTAAAAGTCTGATACGTATTTAATATCTTGTAATAATTAATACTTACTCGTATATAAAAAAATCCAAATCTTCAAGATGAGAGCAATTAGGTGGCAAGTAAAATACAGTGGTACCTCTACTTACGAGCAGTTCCCAACTCGAACAATTATGTAAGTATATTTTTGTAGGTGCTTTTGTAAGTGTATTTTTGAGGGGTCTGAAATAGATTAACCTAATTTTCATTATTTCTTATGGGAAAAAATTCCTTTGCTATCGGCACTTGAATAGCCGACTGGAACGAATTTTGCTCGTAAGTAGAGGTAGCACTGTACTGTAATCAGTAAAAGAAAAATGTGCTGCAAGTCACATTACCGTGGCTGGCAATACTGACAACTAAACCACAATTTGGAAAGGAAATTTTTGACAATATATTTGTCCATCCTTGACTGCTTTTAACTTGATAATGGTCCAGGACAGACGAACACTGTCTAAAATCTCTTCAAACTGTGGTTGTAAACTGCATTCTTTTATAAATAGAAAAACATTCAAGTAAGTATCTAAGAAGCAAGTGATGTAGGTAGATACTGTTATTACATATGACACACAAGTGACTATACAGTGGTCCCTCGGTTTTCGTGCATCTCCAAACTCGAACATTTATGTAAGTGTATTTTCGTAAGTGCTGTTGCAAGTGTATTTTTGGGGGTCTGAAACAGACTAACCTACGTGACATTATTTCTTAAGGAAGTAAATTCGTTCGGTAATGGCACTTGAGCAGCATTCTGGAAAGAATTTTCGGCGAAAACCAAGGGACCACTGTACATCTGCCACTAACATATTACATTGCCCCACTTATCTGCTGTATTGAAATATACAACAAAAGGTCCTAAAATTATTAAAATATTTCATATCTAATGAAAAGATAGATAGCTTCATAAATGAATATTATAAAACTAAGAATTTTATATAAAAAGCAAACGTCTTACATGGGAAATGAAAAACAGATTTCTAAACATGCTACATGTTTTCTTTAGCATTATATATCAGCATATTATGACTAATAAACCAAGTTAGTTAATACATCAGTATTGTATACAGTGGTCCCTCGGTTTTCGCCAAAAATTTGTTCCAGAATGCTGCTCAAGTGCCATTACAGAACGAATTTACTTCCTTAAGAAATAATGTCACGTATGTTAGTCTATTTCAGACCCCCAAAAATACACTTGCAACAGCACTTACGAAAATACACTTACATAAATGTTCGAGTTTGGAGATGCACGAAAACCGAGGGACCACTGTACTGGGTTCGCATAAATTAACATAGTACTGTACTGTATTTATTTTTTATTTTGCATTAAAACCTAGCAGCCTAACCAAACTTTGTTAACATCATCATACTATAATACCGGAGTTTATAGTAGAGCTTAATTGTACCCATCCAATCTAAGGTCAGCTTTGATTTTGTTAATACGTACTTTATTACCATTTAACATCAATGAAATATAATTTATGTTTAGATTTGTTTTTGCAGTTACTGCATCAATGAATTTATATAAAAATGTTTTTGCTAAAGCAATGCTTGCTAAATACGTAAGACAAGTAGGCAAGCTCGACTTAAAAAGCTTGACAGATACAATGTTATCCTTACCATTACTCTCAGAGCAATCCATCAATATCAATTCACCAGTTATTGGCGTTAGTTTATTCACCAGGTAAAAAATGATACGGGTTTTTGTTGAAAGATAATTATATAATCACTGCAGTGGTGTTGACCCAATGTTAAGGGCATTAAGATGGTGTGTTTAACAATATGTACATTTGTAGGTGGGGGTAGCTGATGATTACTGTCTTAGTGGTGATGGACACTGTGGTCTGAGTGTAACTATTATCCTCACAATTACCCTTGACACCATCAGTCATTATTATCAACCACAACCATTTTTACCCTTACCCTTGGCACCATCCACCATCACTACAATTCTTACCCTTACCCTTTTATACCTTATCTATAGCATTATCTTTCAATACTGCCTTGTGACAAACTTCTAACCATTTTTGTATTCTAACATGCTATATGTACTAGAAAAGATTAGGTACAGAGGGAGAGAAAATTGGTTTTCTACTCCAGCTTTTTATGACCACAGCATTTGTCCTATCCTAGCTCCTTTTATGCCTTTCCAATTTGTATACAAAATGTTCTGTTGCCAGCACTGCATACTACCTGCAGTGTCACCCTAACTACCAGTCTCACAATAAAACAATCACTGCCACCACTAGACTCTCATAGCTTCTGTAGATTACAAACACAAAAAATATACCGCATTCTGCACTGTATTAACCCTTTGGGGGTCGGTGCCGTACTAGTACGTTTTACGAGCAGGGGTTGGTGCCGTACTAGTACGCCCAAATTCTAGCGGCCTCAATTTAAGCAGAAAACGTCTGATAGGCATACATATGAAAGAATGGGTCTGTGTGGTCAGTGTGCGCAGTATAAAAAAAATCCTGCAGTACACACTGCAAATTGAGAGAAAAAAAACTCTGACCGTTTTTTTCGATTAAAACAGCGACTTTGCAGTCGATTTTCGTATGGTATATATTGATGTATTCTCGTTTTCTTGGTCTCATTTGATAGAATGGAAGATATATTATAGAAATCGAGATGATTTTGATTGGTATGACAATGACAAGTACCTTGAAATTGAGCTCAAAGTAGCGAAAATGTTCGATTTTTGACGATGTTCAAGAGTAAACAAATCACACCATGCCTCCAATACACATCAACTGGCGAGTCTTATTTTCATGCACAAGTGCTCTGATATTATTTGTACCATTTTTACAATGATGCAGTTGTATACATAACAGTAAATCTTCTATTTTTTGTGAGAATAAAAATTCAAAATGAAAAGCAAAAGTAATGGAACAGGGGCCTGGAGACGTGACTAATGAACAGAGAACATGTTATTTTAGTGCCAGGAATGTCTGTCTTGTTTATTCTGGACCCTATTTTGAAATTGGCATCGTTTGAAATTTGTGTGAAATTGGAAAATTGTCATTTTCTGACCACTATTTTGGGTAGATGAAATTGGTAAATAGGCAGTTTCTTGTACTCAATCGATAGACGAAATGGAGTTCTATCGAAATAGCTATAGTTTTAGGAGACTGAAACATTGGAATTTGTCGAAAATAGGGCTCAAAGTGGTCAAAATCGCCGATGCGTAAGTGTCATGGCTACGATAACTCGCGAAAGCATAATTCGTTAGTTTTCGATCAAATTTCATAATTTTGGTGGCGTTATGATCGGAAATAGATTCTCTATCATTTCATAAGAAAAAAGTAATTTTTTTTTTCCAAAAATTTTTCGACCCCAGGAACACTTTCCTGAGAAGGCCTGTCGACCCCCAAAGGGTTAAAGACATACAAAACATTGCACATTACAAACCAAATACAATAGTTGTTATTTGTAAAATAAAAATAAATACTATAATATTAAGAAGCACATTTAAAGAACACATGCAATATAACAAAATTATTTAAACTTTAAGCAGTTACGTAATTACATATTTTTTAAAAATTAAAAAAAAAATATACAGCTATAAAAATAATTTGTGAATGATTTAGTATAGGACAAACTGTCTGGTATGTTAAAGGAACAATTCGTCATAAGGTTAGCTGTACTGTATATGCAATGTACATTTTGTGAGTGCAGTGATCAAGAGAAGCCTTTAAATAGTTTACACTAGTATGGCTAGCATAAAGCTTAAGAGACTTGTAAAATAACAGATTTAAAAAAAAAAAAAAAAAAAGTAAATTTACCTAGCAATTAACTAAAACCTTTGTTTCATTTTTTTTGAGGGGGAAGGGGTCCTTGATGAGATTAAGCCTATAGACATGTCAAACACCTTTTACTTATAGTCTCAGTAATTTCAACCTTGTGCCTCTAGGAATTTCTATTGAGGGGCATCATATGCTGGAGCTCCCTTGCAGTCATAGTTTATACCTGGCTGGTTACGAGCTTAATTCGTTTCAGAATGCTGTTCGAGTGCCAATACTGAACAAATTTGTTCCCATAAGGAATAACGTAAATTAGATTAATCCGTTTCAGACCCCCAAAAATACACTTACAAAAGCACTTGCAGAAATACACTTACATAATTGTTCGAGTTGGGAGCTGCTCGTAAGTCGAGGTACCACTGTACTGCTGAAGCAATGTTTTATTTAATTAATATGCTGTGTGATAATTTTTGCCTTGAACAATACAAGATACCATATACGTATGTGTCCAAGTACAGCCTCTCCCCCACTACATGCCTTCCACTATTTCCTTCAATTCATTATCTATTCTTCTCTAAATATAACACACCTCTCTCATTCTCATGTTATATAAACACAGGATAATGTGAATTTGAGAAGGTAAGGGCAGACTGGACAGAGTAATGGAAGGGTGAAGAGCTACAAATATCAGTACAGTACAGTACTGATATTTGGGAGCAAAAATACAGCAAGCATATTGCCAGAAATACAAACTGTATAACATCAGAGGTGCATGCAAGATTAGCAAACCTCTAAATAGAATTCTGGAGCTTGAATAAAAAATCCTTCAGATTATTATAGTGTACGGTATATATGTCAGGCCAATCACTCAATACATGGTTCAAGCATGGATCCACACCTATTTACGTATGTGAAGAAGTTCGATAAAGTCCAAAGATCTGCAACCAGGGTAGTACTAGAACCAAGAGGAATTCACCATGAAAAAAAAAAAAAGAGGTTGAAAGAACTGAACCTGATGGAGAGAACAGGGGCAGACATGATTAGAAAATACAAAAATCTTAAAGAGAATTTGACAGCACAGATAGGGACAGACTGTCTGAATTAAGAGGAGGATCAAGGGATGAACCACAATGATGTAAGGAAGAATTTCTTTTGTTTGAGGGAAGTTGAAAAGTTAAATGATTTGCAAGAGGCAATGGAGGCAAATTCATGAGTTGACATGATAAAGCCCAAGAGGCCAGAAATCAGTTATGCCATTTAAACTAGATTAGAAGCCAGGGCCAGGAGCAAATACAACTTGGCGAGTGCAGGACAACACGACCTTAGCTTTGCTCTGTAGCAAGATGAACATAGGTACATAATTGTGTCTAAACCTACACACACAATACAACAGATTTTGCTTGATATTTTTAATTTAAGATTTCCTTAATTTCTTTTTCTGGCTGGCTCACAGCCAAAATTTATAAATGTGCGAGGCATACTTGTGTCTTAAGATGTATTAATCCCTCTAGCACCACCAAAACATAGTTATTGATACTGTATTTGGCTTCTGATATGGAAGTGATGTAATGATAATGAAAAACCGATCAGTTATTTGTCTGCACATTTACCAATTGCTTACCACAACATGCCTGTGACAAGCATATTAATGCCAAAATTACTGACAAAGATGAAAGGCAACAGCTACAGATAATAATGATGAAACACCAGATATGTAAACCCCTGTGCATGAGCAACAGCCAGCAACCCACACACATTACACACAAATTTTAACAACTTTCTCCTTTCATCTGGCTTTCTGTCCCACTTGCAACTTGATAATGGTCCACAATGGACTAAGACACCATCTACATCTGTTGGCGAGTTGTGAATTATTCTAGCTACAGTATTTTAATTTATTTTTCTTTTACACAAATCAATTATACAGGCTAAGAGCTGCTATCCTATCTCGGCTCATTTCAAAGCCCCCACACCAGTCGGCTAACACCCAGGTACCTACCTGCTGCTAGGTAAATAGAAATAGCAGGTGTAAGGAAACACACCCAGTTTCCACCCATACTGGGGATCGAACCACACCTTTGATATATCTTTGAAGAGTTTCAATACTCTCGGAGCCTGGCCATGAGCCAGGCTCGTCTGGTGTTTGCCTGGTCAACCAGGCTGTTGCTGCTGGAGGCCCACTGCCCTGCATATCCATTACAGCCTGGTTGATCTGGCACCTGGAGAAGATATTTGTCCAGTTTCCTCTTGAAGGCTTCTACACTTGTTTCAACCGTGTTTCTGATATCTTCTGGTAAGATGTTGAATAGTCTGGGACCCCGGATGTTGATACAGTGTTCCCTTATTGTCCCCACGGCACCCCTGCTCCTCACTGGTTTTATTTTACACTTCCTCCCATATCTCTCACTCCAGTATGTTGTTATGGCAGTGTGCAGATCTGGGACCAGGCCCTCGAGTACGTTCCAGGTACAGTGGTACCTTGACTTACGAGTTTAATTCGTTCCGTGACCGAGCTCGTAACTCAATTTGCTCATATGTCAAATCAATTTTCCTCAAATTAATTGAAATGCCATTAATCCATTCCTGCCCAAAAAAAACCCACCCCAATAATACTAATATCAATTCTATGGCTTATTTATCTATCACAATTGATCTAATATGACATAAACAATACATGTATAAATAACATAGAAACATGATATATATACTCTAGAATGAATAAAATATGTCATTATGTGACGAGTGGTGGCAGCCACTCCCGAGGTAAAAATAATTATCGCTCTCACCATAACTTCCCATTCATGCCATTCTGAGGTGTTATAAAAGAAAACTGAGTGTTTGTGAGGCTAACTGCACTAGGTCACTAGTTTCATAAGGAAAACACTGAAACAAAAGCGATTTTCTTGGAATTTTTTTTTCCCGAGTCAGGAGTCCAGCCTGCGTTTTAGATGAATATCTCAGAAATCAGCGTAAATGCCTCGTGCTTTCTCGCAGAGAAGGCACGAGGCACAAAGTACTATGCTCGTACTGCCTCGAGTTGTCGCATCTGATTCCTGAACAATTGAAAATGTGAATTACTTGCCAGTCATGCTTATTATGCCTTATATGTATATACAAGCATAGTACATGTATAGCACTTTGCCTGGATTTTTTGGGTTATCCTAGGTAATTTACACTATGTATAACTATTTATGTGTACCTGTGAGATAGAGACAGACACAGAGACAGAGATAGACAGATATAGATACAGACAGACAGAAGGAGATAGAGACAGCCAAAGCAGATCAGCCAGCCAGCCAGCCAGCCGGCCACCCAACCAGCCGGCCTGCTGAACATGTATTACACATACAGTGGACCCCCGGTTTTCGTGATTTTTTTGTTCCAGAATGCTGTTCAAGTGCTATTACCAAACAAATTTATTCCCATAAGGAATAATGTAAAGTAGACTAGTCCTTTTAGACCCCCCAAAAATACACTTACAAAAGCATTTAAAAAAATACACTTACATAAAAGGGCGAGTTTGGAGCAGGACGAACACCGGGGGTCCACTGTATTCCAGAATTGTTACTCTTTACTTAGGGCATACGTTATAGAACATTCTGGCAGGATGACACTACCAGTGGTATCAAAATTGAAAGGATGTTACACATTGGTTATTATCGAGGTTTTAGATATTTCCTCATTATCTCCTGCGAGTGGTGGCGTATCTGAAGCTTGCTCATAACTTGGATTTTAGCTTGCAACTCAAAGCAAAAAATTGACCGAGCGACGGCTCAAAACTCGTAAGTTGGGGCATTCGTAAGTCAAGGTACCACTGTACAGTGGACCCTCGGTTTTCGTTGAAAATTCTTTCCAGAATGCTGTTTGAGTGCAGTTACCGAACGAATTTGTTCCCTTAAGGACAAATGTAAATTAGATTAGTCATTTCAGACCCCCAAAAATACACTTACAAAAGCACTTACAAAAATACACTTACATAATTGTTCGAGTTTGGAGGTGAACGAAAACCGAGGGTCCACTGTATATATTATCATGAATTTCTCTCTCCTCCACTCCAATGAGTACAAGTTCAAGACTTGAAGGTGTTCCCAGTAATTTAGGTGTTTTACTAGCTCAATGTGAACCGTAAACGATCTCTGTATTTGTTCCAGCTCTGATATTTCTCCTGCTTTGAACGGGGCCATCAGCACTGAGCAGTATTCTAAATGAGGGAGCACTAGTGATTTAAAGTGTGTCAGCATTATTTCCTAGATACGTGAGTTGAGTGCGCTAATAATCGAGCTACGGGACACCTAGTCGTCTAACGCCCAAGCAGTTCTGCTTGCCAATACAGTGAACCCTCGGTTAACGAAAAAAATTAATTGCAGAAGCCTGCTCAAGTGCCATTACCGAACGAATTTACTTCCTTAAGAAATAATGTCATGTAGGTTAGTCTATTTCAGACCCCCAAAAATACACTTCCACAAGCATTTACAATATTATACTTACATAATGGCACGATTTCCGGGGTGTTCGTTAACCGGGGGTCCACTGTACATCATAAGAAGTATTTTGTAAGCATTTGGCTGACCATTTGTTTACTGTGCCAGTCCCATAAGCTAACCAGTGTACTACCTTGTGATAATTGAACCTCCAGATTACAAAGATTTTTTCATGATCACAACTCGTTAATACACTGAATCCTCAACTTACCAGATTAATGGGGAAAGGAAGAGGCCATTAAAGCCAACTATCCATTATATCTGAATGAAAAGATTTATCTTTCCATGATTGTAACGATAATGGACAACTCTGGATTAAACACACTGTCAGTTAGATTCAAATGACAAGATTTGTTTTTATAACTAACAATACAGTGGACCCCCAGTTAACGAACACCCCGGAAATCGTATAATTATGTAAGTATAATATTGTAAGTGCTTGTGGAAGTGTATTTTTGGGGGTCTGAAATAGACTAACGTACATGACATTATTTCTTAAGGAAGTAAATTCGTTTGGTAATGGCACTTGAGCAGGCTTCTGGAATGAATTTTTTTCGTTAACCGGGGGTCCACTGTATCTGACAATTCAGATTTAATGGAGTCCATTTTTTTCCAAATGCTGTTCGGAATGTTGTCCAAAAATTCTTAACTCAAGGTTTTTATTGCAGTTACTTTAGTATATTTTGAATCCCATATTTATCTTATCAATTACTATTACAGTGGAACCTGTGCCCCACTATACGAGTTTTTCAGGATACGAGCAGTCGCTCGGTCGATTTTTTGTTTCTGGATATGAGCAAAAATTCAGGATGCGAGCTTCCCCCTCAAGGGAGGTTCCTTGGTGAGAGGCTCTTGATCTAGGGAATTGTATCTGTGCTCCAGTTCCCTAAATTAAGCCTGAATACCTTCCATCCCCTCCCCCCCACAGGTGCTGTTTAATCCTATGGGTTTAGTGCTTCCCATTATAATAATACAATATAATAATAATAATAATAATAATAATACAGTGGACCCCCGAGTAACGAGCAAAATTCATTCCAGAAGCATGCTCAAGTGCCATTACCGAACGAATTTACTCCCTTAAGAAATAATGTCAAGTAGGTTAGTCTATTTCAGACACCCAAAAATACACTTCCACAAGCACTTACAATATTATACTTACATAATTGTACGAATTCTGGGGTGCTCGTTAGGCGGGGGTCCACTGTATAATACAGTCGACCCCTGGTTTTCGTGATTTTTTCATTCCAGAATGTTGTTCAAGTGCCATTACCAAACGAATTTATTCCCATAAGGAATAATGTAAATTAGACTAATCCTTTCAGACCCCAAAAATACACTTACAAAAGCACTTACAAAAATATACTTACATAATTGTTCGAGTTTGGAGCATCACGAACACCGGGGGTCCACTGTACTATAATAATAATATAATAATACATACTATACTAATAATAATCATAATACTAATACGTACTATAATAACAAGTGAGCTTCGAAAGGCCGTCACTAGATGGCAGTGAATACCACAACAATGCGGGAGTGGGAATGGCCGCCTCCACTTGTCACATAATGACATAGTATTTTATTCATTTTAGAATATATATCAGGTTTCTATGCTATTTATATTGTTTATTATGTCATATTAGATGAATTGTGATAGATAAATAAGCCATAGAGTTGAATTAGCGTTATATTGAAGTGTATTTTGTCCTGCCTCTGAGAACAGGAACTCCGCTGGAACGGATTAATGGAATTTCAATAAATTTAAATGAGGAAAATTGACTCGGCAAACGAGCAGATAGGGATACGAGCAAGGTCACAGAATGGATTCAACTCATAAGCCGAGGTTCCACTGTATTATTATTATTGTATACTGAATTCTACCTCTCCCCTATATCTTTCTACCTCTTATCTCTCACTCATACTTCCCCAGACTAAGTAATTTTTTCTAAAATGTTACCAATTTAGAATGTTTTCTTCCAGTTTGGCTTAACCCTTTTGAGGTCGGTGCCGTACTAGTACGTTTTACGCGCCAGGGTCGGTGCCGTACTAGTACGCGTAAATTCTAGCGGCCTCAAATTAAGTGGGAAACGGCTGGTAGGCCTACATATGAAAGAATGGGTCTGTGTGGTCAGTGTGCACAGTATAAAAAAAATCCTGCAGCACACATTGCATAATGAGAAAAAAAACTCCGACCATATTTTTTGTTTAATAAAACAGCGACTTTGCAGTCTATTTTCGTATGGTATTTATTGATGTATTCTCGTTTTCTTGGCCTCATTTGATAGAATGGAATATATATTACAGAAATAGAGATGATTTTGATTGGTTTTACTATGACAAGTACTTTGAAATTGAGCTCAAAGTAGCGAAAATGTTCGATTTTTGCCGATGTTCAAGAGTAAACAAATCACGCCACGCGTCCAATACACATCAACTGGTGAGTCTAATATTCTTTCACAAGTGCAGTGATATTATTTATACTTTTTTACAATGATGCAGTTGTATACATAACAGTAAATCTTCTATTTTTTTGAGAATAAAAATTCAAAATGGAAAGCAATGTAAGAGGGGCCTGGAGACGTGACTAATGAACAGAGATGATGTTATTTTAGTGCCAGGAATGTCTCCCTTGTTTATTCTGGACCCCATTTTGAAATTGGTATCGTTTGAAATTTGTGTGAAATTGGCCAAATTGCCAATTTCTGACCACTTTTTTGGGTAGTTGAAATTGGTAAATGGGCAGTTTCTTGTACTCAATTGATAGAAGAAATGGAGTTCTAGCAAATAGCTATGATTTTAGTAGACTGGAACATTGCAATTGGGCCAAAAATAGGGCTCAAAGTGGGCGAAATCGCCGATGCGTAAATATCACCGAGACCGATAACTTTGCGAGAGCATAATTCCCTAAGTTTTCCATCAAATTTCATACTTTTGGTGTCGTTATGATCGGAAAAAGATTCTCTTATCATTTCATAAGACAATTTTTTTTTTCCAAAACATTTTCGACCCTGAGAACGAGTTTGGGAGAGGGCCGGTCGACCCCCAAAGGGTTAAGGGGTCTTGTGACTGATTTCTTTATTTAGGTTAGTTTTACTTCTAGCAATCATTTCTTCATTGCCAGGATAAAGTACTGGATCAGTGGTTTTGTCCTTGTTTGCTAGAGTCGAGTTTTGGCTCCTGGCTCCACCTCTGCCTCCTAAGTTTATTTTTACTTGAACATACATCATTCCACTTCATACTACTCTGACTAAAATAATACTTCATTATATCCCAATGATTCACCTTCTGTTTTCACTTACTATGTCATATTCACCTTCTGTTTTCACTTACTATGTCCTGCTCTTTACATATCAAACACTATCTACATCATAAATTCCCTCAAAGTATCTTTTCTGTTGTAATCTTGTCTTCCCTAGTTCTGCCCCTCTTTCAGAATCATAAGATTCAGTTCAGAATCCATAATCCTCTGCTCTGGAAGTAGACTGGCTGCAAATACTGGGACACTATACTGGTGTTGTATATACTGAGATAGGCCTCACAAATGTTGCATACAAATTGTAAAAATTCTTCACTGAGATTCCTAAAGTTTTTATTGTTGTTTTCAGGAAATCACTGTTTCACTGAAGGCCCTTTCCTCTTGATCCCTGCTTGTTCTTCTAGCATGTAGGTTAATCTGGTGAGGATTATTATTATTATTATAATCAAATAGAAGCGCTAAACCACAGGGGTTATACAGCAATCAATCTGGTGAGGAACTTTGCCAAACATCATCTTGCTGCCTTGGAAGATGCAATCCACCCATCTATCTTTTTTTTTTATTTTTTATTTCAATAAGTCATAGTAGAAATGTTCAAACTCCCATTTTATTGCAAGGGTTCTACCCCTGCAGCCCAGCCTTCCCTGTTGACTGCATGGTCAGCCAGGCTCTTCCTGCTACTAGCCCACAGACCTGCACAACCATCACGATGGTATAAACCTTGGTAATAAATACCGACAAGTTGGTTTAGAAAAATACGTAAGCAAACACCAGGGCATATTTATTAGAAAACTTTTCGGTCCTGGGACCTTGTTAACTTCTCAAGGTCCCAGGACCGAAACGTTTTCTAATAAATATGTCCTAGTGTTTGCTTAAGTGTTTTTCTAAAACAACCATCACAACATTGTTGAAACACCTACACCATGAGGATCTCCAGTCGCTATAATTGTTATAGTTATCAATGTCATTATCCCTACCTCCCATGTCTTCGTCTTATAACTGGCTTCATCGGTAGCCCCCACATGCCCTCATGTGTCATCCTCCATGTTGTGGCCTCGTGTGTCAACCCCCATGGTGTGGCCTCGTGTATCAACCCCCATGTGGCTTCGTGTGTAATTCTTCCACTCATGTTAATAACCTCAATGGGTTGCTGGGGTAGGGGGCAAGGCTGTCACGCTATTAATATGTAAATGCAATAACTCGTAAACCACGCACGTTCAAGATCCTCCGGCGCAAAAATCATGAGAGGGTCGAGGTTACTGGGTTCGTCAACAAGCAAATGTTAACAATGCAGTGTTCTAAATAACTCCCTAAGAGAAGGCAGACTGCCCAGTTCCCTCGTATGTGTTCTTACCACCCTCCCTGGCTAACCCTGCTTCCAAACTATGTGACCCACGAAGAAATACTCAGGTTGAAATAAGAGGGAAAGAAAAAAACAAGTAAATTTTACTGGCAAAAGCACTAGGCTGTTGAATTATGGGAGGAATACCTGGAGCTGTGTTTATGTTGAGTCTGGTTCTCAGTGACGAGTTTTGTCTCGACTGACTCATGTTTTGTTGCTAGCTTAAGCTGCTTTGTTCTCTTGAGTGATGCGAGTTTTGCCTTGAGCGACTCCTGGTGCGTTCTGGATATTTTGAATGCATTGAGGTAATCCGTCATACAAAGTTAACTGAGAGCTGCTAGTGTCAGATCAAATTTGATTAAATCTCATTACATAAACACTGATTCATTAGGGTTTAGTGCTTAAAGGGAATATAATAATAATTGAGCAACTCCTATTTTACAGCAAGCGACGGCTGTCTTTTGTCGTTAGCGAGTTGTGTTTTGTCTTGAATGATATGTCTGGATACGTGTGTCAGAGTATGTTACCAGATTTTCCTGGTTAAGGCAGCCTTCCTGGGCGACCTTACGACACTGCTATGATGCACGCCACTGCGCTGCTTATTAAGATCTAACCAATTTAAAATTACATTATGGTTACACAGTGAAAATGAAAACATTACTGCTGGTCTAACATGTGTCGAGGACACATGCCGAGATAGAGGTAAAGGCTTAATATCGGAAACGGTGGAAAGGCAAAACAGAGGGAAAGGGGGGAGGGGAGACAGAAATGGCGGGAAAACAAAATTTCCCTAGTAATGGTGTTTCAGACTTTGAGAGAGCATACTACAAAACACACGTAACATGAACTCAAACTGACTAGCATGAGGTTTCACGACTCTGATTTGTTCAGTATCCACATCCAAAATACTTAATATTATGGGATTAAAACTTTCTAGGTACAAATACGCTAATCTGTCGCCATTACAGACACTGCCGCAACTCGAAACAATGCAACATTCAAGCTGCATACACAAACCCTAGGAAAACCAAAAAAAATATTATTTCGTAGAGGCCTACGTACGAACTTACAATAGGGTAGGTTCGTCAGGCCACCGGACAGGTGTTTCCAGACGCAGGTCTTAGTCAGATGATGACCCGCCGTTGGAGCTTTTGGTCATCTGACCGAGGCCTTCCGCTGGCTTACCGGTCCACCCCTTACAATACTACACACTTTATATACATTATACAAATACTTTTAAGCATTACGTATTTACACTAAGGTATACTGAGGGTCAAGCGCTACACGTGGGGAATGGGAGGCAAGATGATTGGATTCAAGTGTGGGGGCAGGGTAGGTCTAACTCATGGGACCAAGAACCCTAAAGGCACCCTCGAGGAATTATTTCTGGCGTACTCTAGACACCACAGTATACCGGCAACAACATGGCCACCAAAATAGTTGCCACGTTAAAAACATCCAACACAACCAGGTGACACTACACCCATAAAAACTGGGTGGCATCATCCACAACTCAACAAGTGGGTGGCATCAGCCACAACTCAACAAGTGGGTGGCATCAGCCACAACTCAACAAGTGGGTGGCATCAGCCACAACTCAACAAGTGGGTGGCATCAGCAACAACTCAACAACTAGCATGCTAGTTTTTAACGTGGCATCAGCCACAACTCAACAAGTGGGTGGCATCAGCCACAACTCAACAAGTGGGTGGCATCAGCCACAACTCAACAAGTGGGTGGCATCAGCCACAACTCAACAAGTGGGTGGCATCAGCCACAACACAACAACTGGGTGGCAACATCCACAACACAACAACTGGGTGGCAACATCCACAACACAACAACTGGGTGGCAACATCCACAACACAACAACTGGGTGGCAACATCCACAACACAACAACTGGGTGGCAACATCCACAACACAACAACTGGGTGGCAACATCCACAACACAACAACTGGGTGGCAACATCCACAACACAACAACTGGGTGGCAACATCCACAACACAACTGGGTGGCAACATCCACAACACAACTGGGTGGCAACATCCACAACACAACAACTGGGTGGCAACATCCACAACACAACAACTGGGTGGCAACATCCACAACACAACAACTGGGTGGCAACATCCACAACACAACAACTGGGTGGCAACATCCACAACACAACAACTGGGTGGCAACATCCACAACACAACTGGGTGGCAACATCCACAACACAACAACTGGGTGGCAACATCCACAACACAACAACTGGGTGGCAACATCCACAACACAACAACTGGGTGGCAACATCCACAACACAACAACTGGGTGGCAACATCCACAACACAACAACTGGGTGGCAACATCCACAACACAACAACTGGGTGGCAACATCCACAACACAACTGGGTGGCAACATCCACAACACAACAACTGGGTGGCAACATCCACAACACAACAACTGGGTGGCAACATCCACAACACAACTGGGTGGCAGCATCCACAACACAACAACTGGGTGACGTCCACAACACAACTGGGTGGCAACATTCACAACACAACAACTGGGTGGCAACATCCACAACACAACAACTGGGTGGCAACATCCACAACACAACAACTGGGTGGCAACATCCACAACACAACAACTGGGTGGCAACATCCACAACACAACTGGGTGACAACATCCACAACACAACAACTGGGTGACAACATCCACAACACAACAACTGGGTGACAACATCCACAACACAACAACTGGGTGGCAACATCCACAACACAACTGGGTGACAACATCCACAACACAACAACTGGGTGACGTCCACAACACAACAACTGGGTGGCAACATTCACAACACAACAACTGGGTGACAACATCCACAACACAACTGGGTGACAACGTACACAAATCAACAACTGGGTGGTAACATCCACAACAATTGGGTGGCAACATCCACAACAATTGGGTGGCAACATCCACAACACAACTGGGTGACAACATCCACAACACAACAACTGGGTGACAACATCCACAACACAACAACTGGGTGACAACATCCACAACACAACAACTGGGTGGCAACATCCACAACACAACAACTGGGTGACATCCACAACACAACAACTGGGTGACATCCACAACACAACAACTGGGTGGCAACATTCACAACACAACAACTGGGTGACAACATCCACAACACAACAACTGGGTGACAACATTCACAACACAACAACTGGGTGACAACATTCACAACACAACAACTGGGTGGCAACATTCACAACACAACAACTGGGTGGCAACATTCACAACACAACAACTGGGTGACAACATCCACAACACAACAACTGGATGACAACATCCACAACACAACAACTGGGTGACGTCCACAACACAACAACTGGGTGACAACGTACACAACTCAACAACTGGGTGACAACGTACACAACACAACAACTGGGTGACAACGTACACAACAACTGGGTGGCAACGTACACAACAACTGGGTGGCAACGTACACAACAACTGGGTGGCAACGTACACAACAACTGGGTGGCAACGTACACAACAACTGGGTGGCAACGTACACAACACAACAACTGGGTGACAACGTACACAACTGGGTAACATCAATAACACAAGTGAGTGACAACATTACATATAAAGGCCGACAATCACAATACTGAGAGAGCGCAGCAAGCACAAGTGTGCGCTCCACGGCATGACTCACTCAGTAAAAGCCTTGCCTAGGAGTGATATACCTTTTCCTTTACCTTTAATATACATTTGATGAGTCTTGAGAGGTTTTCTACTCGCCGGAACCCAGCCCTGGATCAGGCTTGTCTGGTCACCCAGGCTGTTGCTGCTGGTGGCCCGCTGGCCCATATATCCCTCACAGCCTGGTTGATCTGGCACTTGAAGATACTTGTCCAGTTTACTCTTAAAGACTTCTACACTTGTCCCAACAGTGTTTCTGATACCTTTTGGTAAAATGTTGAATAATCTGGACAAACAGATATTGATACAATGTTCTCTTATTATGCCCACGGCGCCCCTGTTTTCACTGGGTTTATTTTACACTTCCATACCTCTCACTCAGCATATTATGACAGTGCTGATTTGGAACTAGGCCCTCAAGCACTTTTTAACTATATATTATCATGCATCTCTCCTCCGCTCCAGCGAGTACACATTTAGGCCTCTTCGTCCCCATTATTTTAAATGCTTTATTGGCTTTTCGCGGGCCGTATATAATCTCAATCTGTTTCATCTGTGATATTTTCCCTGCCCTGAACGAGGCCGTCAATACTGAACAATACTCTACACAAGAGAACACAAGCTATTAAAGTGTCACCACTGGCACTATGTTCTTTGTTTAAGAAGTTCGTATTATCCACCCTCTTATTTACCTTATTGTGTTCTTTTAAAGAAAGGTCGGCCGACATAATTACTCCCAGACTTTTCACGTGTTCCTTTCGTTCTATTTGATGACCCTCTTGGGTTTTGTATACGGTGTCCCTTTTGCGCCAACGTATCGGTATCGGTGAATATCGGCCAATTTTGATAGAATCGGTATCTGTCTTATCGGCAAAATTCTGGTGTCTTTCCATACTTAGTCGTCACAGCTATAAACGAACCTTCAGAAAAATGGTACAAAATGCCGACACGGTGGAAACAAATGCTGTGTAGAGAGATCCCATACTGTGTTAAGTAAAAGGACACAAATGCAACTAATGTGACATTTTATTGTGGCAACGTTTCGCTCTCCAGGAGCTTTGTCAAGCCGCGGCTTGAAACGTTGCCACAATAAAATGTCACATTAGTTGCATTTGTGTCCTTTACTTAACATATTGTTGGTAATTCTACCAATATTATTACAGATCCCATATTGAAGACGTTTCGCCCACACAGTGGATGAAACGTTACGACTGAGGGATATTACGATACTGTATTTATCCCTATTCATAAGCAAACCTTTCAGGGGAAATCATCATCATCAAGCAGCAGCAGCAAGAAGCAGCAGCAGCAAGAAGCAGCAGCAAGAAGCAGCAGCAGCAAGCAGCAGCAGCAGCAAGCAGCAGCAAGAAGCAGCAGCAGCAAGCAGCAGCAGCAGCAAGCAGCAGCAAGAAGCAGCAGCAGCAAGCAGCAGCAGCAGCAAGCAGCAGCAAGCAGCAGCAGCAACAAGCAGCAGCAGCAGCAACAAGCAGCAGCAGCAGCAACAGCAGCAGCACAGCAACAAGCAGCAGCAGCAGCAACAAGCAGCAGCAGCAACAACAGCAGCAGCAGCAACAAGCAGCAGCAGCAGCAACAAGACAGCAGCAGCAGCAACAAGCAGCAGCAGCAGCAACAACAGCAGCAGCAGCAACAAGCAGCAGCAGCAGCAGCAAGCAGCAGCAGCAGCAGCAAGCAGCAGCAAGCAGCAGCAAGCAGCAGCAAGCAGCAACAAGCAGCAGCAGCAGCAACAAGCAGCAGCAGCAGCACAACCAGCAGCAGCAGCAACAAGCAGCAGCAGCAGCAACAGCAGCAGCAGCAGCAACAAGCAGCAGCAGCAGCAACAAGCAGCAGCAGCAGCAACAAGCAGCAGCAGCAGCAACAAGCAGCAGCAGCAGCAACAAGCAGCAGCAGCAGCAACAAGCAGCAGCAGCAGCAACAAGCAGCAGCAGCAGCAACCAGCAGCAGCAACCAGCAGCAGCAACCAGCAACCAGCAACCAGCAACCAGCAACAACCCAGCAACAAGCAACAAGCAACAAGCAAGCAGCAGCGCAGCAGCAGCAGCAGCAGCAGCAGCAGCAGCGCAGCAGCAGCAGCAGCAGCAGCAGCAGCAGCAGCAGCGGGCTGCTGTGCTGCGCTGCTGCTGCTGCTGCTGCTGCTGTTGCTGTGTGCTGTTGCTGCTGCTGCAGCAGCTGTTGCTGCCGCTGCTGTTGCTGTGCTGTTGCTGCTGCTGTTGTTGCTGTTGCTGCTGCTGTTGTTGCTCTGCTCTGTTGTGCTGTTGTTGTTGCTGCTGCTTGCTGTTGTTGCTGTGTTGCCGTTGCTGTTGCTGTTGCGCTGTTGCTGTGCTGCTGTTGCTGTTGTTGCTGTGCGCGCAGCAGTTGCTGTTGTGCTGTTGCTGCTGCGCTGCTGTTAGCGCAGCAGCGTTGCTGTGCTGCGTTGCTGTTGTTGCAGCAGTTGCTGCTGTTGTTGTTGTTGCTGCTGTTGCTGCTGCTGCTGTTGCTGTGTTGTTGTTGCTGCTGCTGCTGTGTGCTGCTGCTTGCTGCTGCTGTTGCGCGTTGCTGCTGTTGCTGGTTGCTGCTGTCTGGCTGCTTGCTGCTTGCTGCTGTTGCTGTGCTGCTGCTAGCTGCTGCTGCTGTTGTTGCTGCTGCTGTTGCTGTTGTTGCTGCTGCTGCTTGCTGTTGCTGTTGCTGCTTGCTGTTGTTGCTGTGCTGCTGTTGCTGTTGCTGTTGTTGCTGCTGCTGCTGTTGTTGCTGTTGCTGCTGCTGCTGCTGCTGCTTGCTGCTGTTGCTGCTGCTGTTGCTGTTGCTGCTGCTGCTGCTGCGTTGCTGTTGCTGCTGTTGTTGCTGCTGTGCTGTTGCTGTTGCTGCATGCTGCTGCTGTGCTGTTGTTGTGCTGTTGCTGTTGCTGCTGCTGCTGCTTGCTGTTGTTGCTGCTGCTGCTGTTGCTGCTGCTGTTGCTGTGTTGTTGTGTTGCTGTGCTGCTGCGCGTTGCTGCTGCTGCTGCTGTTGCTGTTGTTGCTGTTGGCAGCTGCTGGCTGCTGTGTGCTAGCTGCTGTTGCTGTTGTGCTGCAGCTGCTGTTGCTGTTGCGCTGTTGCGCGTTGCTGCTGCTGCTGCTGTTGTGCTGCTGCTGCGCTGCTGCTGCTGCTGCGTGGCTGCAGTGTTGTGCTGCTGCTGTTGCTGTTGCTGCTGCTGCTGCTGCTGCTGTTGCGTGCTGCTGTTGCTGCTTGTGTGCTGTTGCTGCTGCTGCTTGCTGCTTGCTGCTGCTGCTGCTGTTGTGCTGCTGTTGCTGCTGTGCTGCTGCTGTTGCTGTTGTGTGCTGCTGCTGTGCTGCTGTTGCGTTGTTGCTGTTGTTGCTGCTGCTGTGCTGCTGCTGCTGCTGCGGTGCTGCTGCTGCCTGTTGTGCTGCTGTTGCTGCTGCTGTTGCTGCTGCTGCTGGCTGCTGCTGTGCTGTTGTTGCTGGTGCTGCTGCTGCTGCTGCTGTTGCTGTTGTGCTGCTGTTGCTGCTGTTGCTGTTGCGTGGTTGTTGCTGTTGCTGTGCTGTTGCTGCTGCTGCTTGCTGCTGTGCTGCTGTTGCTGCTTGCTGTTGCTGTTGCTGTTGCTGCTGCTGCTGCTGTTGCTGCTGCTTGCTGCTGCTGTTGCTGCTGGCTGCTGCTGTTGCTGTGCTGCTGCTGCTGTGTGCTGTCTGTTGCTGCTGCAGTTGCTGCGCTGCGCGTTGCGGGCTGCTGCTGTTGTTGTTCAGCAGCAGCAGCAGCAGCAGCGTGCTGCAGCGTGTTGCAGCAGCGCTGCGCTGCTAGCGTGCATCATCACTCATCATCATCATCATCACTCATCATCATCATCATCATCATCACATCATCATCATCATCATCATCATCATCATCATCATCATCATCATCATCATCATCATCATCATCATCATCATCATCATCATCATCATGCTGTAAAGGTTAAACCAGCTGCGCACTGGACCACACCTCACACTCACCCGGCAAACATGGAGGATAAACTGCAATATCCTGAAGACGATGGAGGGAGAGCCAGGGATGGAGAAAATATACCGTTGATGGGTTTCGCGAGTTTTCCCCACTCCCGCAGCCCTGCCCTGGGCTAGGTTTGTTTGTAACTTGCCTGGTCAGCCAGGCTGTTGCTGCTACTGCCCGGTGACCCACATATTCATCATGGCCTGGTTGATCCAGCAATTAGCGGAGTAAGATAAAAAGATGGAAGGAAAGAGCTAGGGACGGATAACCGGATGAAGGAAAAGAACCAGTGATGGTGAAAGTAGCAAGGAGAAAAAAGATTGGATAGGGGAAACAAAACTAATTTCACTAACTTTGTCATTTAAGTATCCTGCATTATTCCCATCCCCTGTATTAATGACACCTCACGCGGTGGGGTTAAAGGGAAGTTAACAATAATACCTAGTAATTTTGGACTCTCCAGTACAAGTTCAGGAGCTCATATCAGAAAAGAACTTACAAATGAAGGTGAATAAAGTAGATGAGTGCAGATATGAACTAGGTCCTAGGAGAGTCACCCTACGTCAGGATGAGATCAAACAATTGTGTGGAGACTGACACGAGATCACTAGACTACAAGAAGCTGACGGGGACAATTAGTAGACAAGCCAGTATAAAAAACACCTAATACAGAACTAGTCTTAATCATAGACGTTTCGCTTATAATTAAGGTTTATCAAGTTTGATCAATTTAACCCTGAACGAAACGTCGTATAAAATAAAGGCTTGCTCTGAATTACGTGTCTTCATACAGACTTAGAGATATCACTGCAAGACTAGGTCAGACTATATGTTGGTTTCAATTATGTGAAATGTAAAGAACGTTAATAAAATAGGGCAACCCCCACCCAAAAGAAAAAACTTACCTTATTTAGTAAACAAAGAGTGGCGTCTAATCAAACTACAGTAAATAAGTAAATTCATTGTTAATAATACGACACTGAAATCATGAGATTATACTTACAAATTGCATCAGCAAGATAAATTAACTATGTATATGTTAAGATTCTATATGTGATGTAAATGGTTCAGAAACCCGACAAGTTGAAGAATGAGTCATTTGTGCAACATTTGGAATCTTCACTGAGGAAACGTTTCGTAAGTCTCATTCTTCAAGATTCTATATACTACAATATCTAAAAACATTGATAAAGGTAAAGAGAATTACAGTATTAATGGAATCATTTATTCCGCCAATAAAGGCTTCATTACTACTGCATTTGTCTTGCTAGGTGGCGCGTGATGCCGCATGGTGGTGTGAACCTCACTATTGGATCTCTCTGCCAATACTCTCTCCCACGCTCCCCGCCCACACACCAACACGCCCCATAAAACGCATGCCCTCTACTCCCTCCATAAGCCACGAGTTTGGAAAAACACAGTAAAAGCCAACAGTATGGTCGAGACACTGTCAGGTCAAGGCAGGTGTGTCCTCTCAAAATAAGAACACATGGCATGTACTGGGAGAGGAAACCATTTACAGAAACACTGCCAGGACCAAGAGTCGTTGCTTCTGGTCCGCAGGTCATCGTCCTCGTGACCAGGCCTCAAACTAGACTTCGTGGTTGGTGGCCTGATCAGTCAGGCTGTTACTGTTGGCGGACCGCTGGTCCACATAGTCACCACAGCCTGGGTAATCTGGTACTTAGTGAAGGTAGTAGCCCAGTTTCCTCTTGAAAACTGCTACATGTTTGTGAATTCTAGGTGTCCTAGTAGACAGCTCAGGTGGCGTCACATACTAACCAACTCAGGAAACCTGCTTCACACTCATATCACGGAAGGCGGAAATGAAAGAGGAAGAGGGAGGAGGACGAGGAAGAGGGAGAACGACGAGGAAAAGGGAGGAGGAAGAGGGAGGAGGACGAGGAAGAGGACGTATGATAGAAAGAGAAGGATGTTTCATCTACAGGCCAAGAGTGAGAAACTTCTCAAAAAGAGTTCAGAATTCTCAAGATGACAAAAAACATTAGCCGGAGAAACGAATACTGAGAGCATCATACAAGAGCACAACAGAGCAGGAAACAAACCGCGAAATATAAAGTAACCCAAAACACTTTTTTCCAATGCAAAATTTAAAGAAAAATAAATCTAGTACAATATCGGGAGTTTGTTTAAAGTTGATGGAGGGGTGGCCGTTGTAGAGTTCACCTAGTACTTCTACTGAAAGAGTATTCACTCTTCTATACATTATAACACGTATACAATAAGTGTTCTATATTTTATACATTACAAAACACACACGGAACGTGTTCTATAAATTATAAAACAATCGCAAAATACAAACTTAAATTAAAGCAGTTACAATTACAAGTTTTAAAACAATTTTTTTATATAAAACAAAATGTTTTAACGTCATTTCCCACCAATGTAGTGATGTCAAAAAGGAAACACTCACCGTCACTCGCTCCTAAGCTACCTTGTCATAAGTTCACATATATCACAATATAAATGACCTTACAATACCGTACTATCCAATAAAAATACCACTGGATCAAGCAACTAGATTTTTTCCTTAAACGTCACCGACATCGCAACAGTCAGATGATTATAAAGCCTAAAAAGTTCAAACAAAGGACACTACTAAAATGTGTACCACGGTCAGTGTCATGGTGCAAGATGCACAGGGAGGAGCAGGAATCCCTGCAAGTGCCCATGGGTGAGGAAAAGTTGCAGGATTTACAAAGCATTTATGTCATCATTCAACATTTTTTTAAAATCTAAATGTACTCACATACACTAACAAACCAAAACCATAACAAAAATTAAACGAGTCACACCTACAAGCATTACCAAAAATAAAACTATTACATTAAGTTAAAAAAAAATTAACAGACTCCTTTACCTAAAATTTCCTCACTTGAACCATGTAAATATAAAGAGCATGATTTACGCAAAGTGACCGCAAACATGTCAACTGCATGAGTACCAACTAGCCGTAGCTATGGGTGAGGCGAATGTGGTTTATCTTCAATCTAGAGAACTCTCTCATAGTAGCACTGATTCGTATGCAAAGAGGAGAGCCAAAAATCTCACAAAGTGCAGAATCCTGCACAAGTTACTGCTCTTCTGTGGGGCCTCGGGATTGCCGTTTATCTCTATCCCTTAACCCTGTATTAGGCTACAAATTCACAGAGGGGCAAAGGCTGTTTAAAGCACAGATACAGTAACTCCATCCTTAATTGCTTCAATATACATTTATCACTACATTTATAATTACAGTGCTCTAACACGGTAGAGACGAGTGCAGTTATATGGAATATTTTGTGTGATGTGACAAGCACTCTCTAACTTCATGGCCGCATGATGCAAACTAACATTACTAGCGTGTTCTGAGAGCGTAACCAGAGGAAAGAAACCAACACTGCCAGCGATAAAGACGAAAGCAGCCAGACTAGCGTATGAGGCTGACAAACCTCAGCACACCGTTCAGACTCGGATATCTTGACAGATTGTTTTCTGACTTTATATTCATACCACTTATGGAGTAAGAGCACTAGCATGGGATCCCCACCTGACAATCTAAGTTCATACGGTTGAAAATATACAGTTGCTTGCATTCAGAAACGGGAACATAGATGAGAAATAAAAACTTGAGAGCCACGGGATTAAGAATTTTTTTTTTTATCAGTCGTAGGGTAGTTAAGAATGAACTAGAAGAGTAATTCGGAGGCAAACTTTATACACTGTTTTAAGAGAACGTATGACAAGGGCCATGCAAGTAAGTACAGTAATGGCAGCCAACATGGTACTTTTAATTGGTGGGGTCAGGAGCTTCGATCCGAACCCCCCACACATACACAAAATTCAGTGATAAGTAAGACACATGGTTCCACTGTTAGTTATTTTTATTTGCCACTTCTGTATTTGACTGATGAAGCTTACTGTATATGCGAAATATTTAGGAATAAAGATAACTAACTGTTGCATATTTGTTTTGCTTATCTATGTGTCGATACTGTATACCATAATACTGATACAAATTAGTGGGTACACAGCGTGTAAGTCTCGTGGTGAAGCGTTGTCGTGTTCCCCACCGCGTGTTACTACCTACATCCCTATCCCTATATATAGAAGCGGCCCCCTCCCCCCTCACCATAACATTATTCCCCCATTTCCGCTTCCTCAAGAAGACAATCCCCCTCCCTAGGAAGGCTGTCCCCCAATCCCCAGGAAGACTGCCCCCCTGTCTCCTTTCCTCCAGGCAGATTGCTCCCCTGTCTCCTTTCCTCCAGGCAGACTGCTCCCCATTCTCTCTTCGCCTGGCAGACTGTTCCCATTTCCCCCAGGCAGATGGGTCCCCTCTCCCCCTGTAAGACTCTGAACCCCTCTCCCCCCAGGTAGACTGCTCTCCTCTCCCCCTCACTATGCAGACTGCCATAACCCCGGTGGTGCCCCCACCAACACTACATTCACTATAAATAAATCTTGACACCCAGTATTATGCTAACTCCCGTTGACTTCTACTGAGGCTTCCCGGACATTTAGCAGACTTAACTAAGAAGGAAGAGGGGCAAGGAAGAAGAGGGAAAAATGTTGCAAGTTCTCCTTAAGAGTTTTTAATTCGCGAAAAAAAAACATTTTGAAATGTCAATATCGATGACAAACTATGGACGATACCGATCCCCTTCATGAGGTTTCAACCCTCGAAAGCATTATGGAATGCAGAGAGAAAGAGAGAGAGAGAGAGAGAGAGAGAGAGAGAGGAAGAGAGAGAAAGAGAGAGAGAGAGAGAGGGAGAGAGAGAGAGGGAGAGAAAAGAGAGGGAGAGAAGGGAGAGAAGAGAGAGAGAGGAAGAGAGAGAAGAGAGGGAGAGAAAAGAGGGAGAGAAAAGAGAGAGAGAGAGAGAGAGAAAGAGAGAGAGAAAGAGATAAAGAAAGAGAGAAAGAGAGAGAGAAAGAGATAAAGAAAGAGAGAAAGAGAGAGAGAAAGAAAGAAAGAGAGAAAGAGATAAAGAAAGAGAGAAAGAGAGAGAAAGAAAGAAAGAAAGAAAGAGAGAAAGAAAGAGAGAAAGAAGAGAGAGAGAGAGAGAGAGAGAGAGAGAGAGAGAGAGAGAGAGAGAGAGAGAGAATATGCATAGTTCAAGACATTTGACAAAACGTTTTGACAATGAGTTGTTTTTCAGTGCTAATCTCAGGACTGAGGAAGCCACTCGTGGCGAAACGTTTCCTCAGTCTTGAACTGTGCTTATTGTGTCTACAAATTGTGGGTATCACCTTGAGATGTATTGGATGTGAAAAAATTAGATATCCACGGATGCGGATGTGTATGAGGATGTCTTACTTATTTTGCCGATGCGGATGCAAGAAATTGTACGGATGTTCCGCGGATGCGGATATCCGATACATCACTAGTATCATCATACGTGTTCTGCGCACATTATGGAATGACTAGGTTTGAATCCACGTAAGGCCGTTCCACGAGAACCAAATATCAACGACATAAATCCACGATGACTAGGCAATGTAACAAGACACGTAAAGCACACCACGGGAGGGAACATCTCGTGGCGAGTCTTAAAACTCTCTTCGTAGAGATCCATATTCTCTAATATGACTACACCATAATTTACCATAAATATAAATATAAGATAATAATATACATAATATAATTAGAACATAAAAGCGGTTGTGTTGGTGTGAAGGTTAAGTGTTGTTCGCCGTCAAAGATGAATACTCACATGCTACCTAGCTGACATAGTGGTGCTCATAACAAGCGTCTGGTTGCCAACGTACTTGTTTACCACAGACCATGGTATGTTTATCTAGCCGCTGTTACCGCCAGCAAACATCCTAGCCTTTCATATATTGTTGTTTGTTTAACTATGTTGTGTATAAACCTTGGTAATAAATACCGACAACTTAGTTTAGAAAAACACGTAAAGCAAACACTAGGACATGTTTATTGGAGAACGTTTCGGTCCTGGGACGTTGATCAAGGTCCCAGGACCGAAACGTTCTCCAATAAATATGTCCTAGTGTTTGCTTACGTGTTTTTCTAAACCATGTTGTATATTTATTTGTTAAGATAACGTCTGAGTAATGGAACGTAACCTAACGATGTGGTAAGTCAAGGAAAACTGGTGTCGCTGTTTAATCCGTAGTGAAGTAAGCAGAGTAATGTGTCTGAAAACACGTCTTGACTATAGCAAGTTGACTCGTGCGTGCAGGTCGTGTGAATGAATACTGTCGTGCTGTAACAACAAGTATTAGCACCATCAATCTTCACACCCAGTCCATATTGTACGTGCACATTTAAATGGTACTCATATTTGTCGAGATACCCCACTGACAAACGTATTGTTCCAGTCTTAACTTCATTTTTTATGGTTATATATAATTGTTTATAGGTTTTTGTAACCTACTCTAACCTAACGTAAAAACATATGTATGTAGGGAACGTTCGGAAATTGGCGCAAGAGTTCAAATAGCCACCCCATCTAGCAATTAAATCACAGAACGGATAGGACTCGAACAAACAAGTCCTAAAACTCGCAGGCCAGCGTGGTAACCACCGGACCATACCGGCCTAAGTATAATTCTATACACCACACGGAGGTAAGCATTATCATCCACTGTAACCACAATATTATAATTGTATTTTTTTTTACTGAATAGCAGAAAGCTGTGTTTGTGAGTGGGGAAGTAGAGCGGAGGAAAGAGGTTGAGCCAACTTTTCTTGGAAATCTACTCCAATGAAGCTGTATTGCAAGGAAGAGCAAGGGGAAATACCCCCTATCCTCTCTTCCCCTTCCATAAAGCTCTAGTGTAAGAATATGGGAAGTGGTAAAAACCCCTTCTCTCTCCCTTACATGATGCTGTACTGCAAGGGAGAGGAAGGGGCAAATCTCCCTGAGAATCCCCCATGAAGCTGTAGTGTTGGGGGAGAGCCTCCCCTTAATCTCCCTGGGATTTCCGTCTCCCTATATAACCCGTTGACGGTGAACGACCTTCTCACTTCCTGCTGGTGTGACGCTAATCTCGCCAACCATAAGAATACGTCATATAAACGTCAATGACACCTCATGTTAGTCTCTATATCAATGACACTTTACGAATACGACACGTTGGCGTCGCAAATAAGTCCTTTGGACATCATAACTACGCCATCTGCACATTACGAATAAGGTATCCAGACGTTAATGATATCGAGAAAGTTAGTACAAACATCAGGAATGCAATGACGGAAGGGCGAGGTGCAAGCACTCTCACGTGCGTAACCCAAGACTTGATTGCTATTACAGAACGACGGCACACACACTGCTTAAATAACTAAAAAGGCACAATACCGTGACTGGAACAATACACACACAACCCGCACATAGAAGAGGAGCTTACCACGACGTTTCGGTCCGACTTGGATCATTTACAAAGTCACACTAACAAAGGACAGGTTACCCTACTTATTGACGATTAACTGTACCTCGCTTACACTTACACCTTCATTCCAGCAATATACCTTATAGCTTCTCAGAATTATTATTTTACATATTTAAACAGAAAGCATGGGGCTAACAATGCTGTAAGTAGTAACGACATATTCCATGCTGCTACCTAAGTCGCAATTTCAAATTATTTAGTCATTTAAATACAAGCAATTAAGGTTAGGCTAGGTAAGTTAACCTAACTTTGAAAAAAAAAAATTCATTATTCAGAGCTTTTAGAAACTGGCGCAGTATACGCGATCTGTTTAAACTATTTACTAGGCGTCCAAATAAATGTTGTACTGTGAAAATTCACTAAAATTCATGAGATTTTCAGCACAACTGTCACCAAACTGTTGTACGTGGTTTCGATTAACCTGATGAAGCAGATGAAGAAATACACGATTGCTGTGCCCGTGGTTTATTAGGTAGATGGTCGAGACGTCTGCCAGTCGTATCCTGTCAGCTTGATATCTACATCGTGACTGACTATGCCCGCGGGTTTACTCATACAGGTCAGCACTGGTGACCTTTCAATGACCAGCTAACCGTCACAGTCCTATACATTGACACTAATAACGTACTCCTACTTACGTAAAATTTCACTGACAAACTGTGCCCCTTCTTTCAGCTCAGGCTGGGTGGGGATGGGCTAGGATATGTTTGGTTATATTGAAATGTTTTAACTTAACCTATAAAAAGAGAAACGGTTAGCAGAGAAAGAAAAAAAGTCCATGGTCATATCCGAGAGTTTGTCGCTCTTGGTGCCAGAATCTGTAGCATGTCAGATTCCACTGTTATTTTTGTATCCAGCATTATCGGTAGTTTGTGTGCTTCTTTGTGTTTCACCAGTTTGTGTAATTCATTCTTCGTGCTTTACACCGTTGGTGTACTTCCTTATTTGTTTTAGTTTCTGTACTTCCTTATTGGTGCTTTACAGTTTGCATTTTTCTATTAGTCCTTTACACAGCTTGTGTACTGTAATATTTGTGAAAACATTCGTAGAGTAATCTAAAGAAGATGGCACTAAAGGACAAGATAAGATATGTTTGGATTTTTAGCCCAGGATAACCCAAGAAAGTCAGTGCGTCATCGAGGACAGTTTTATTTCCAATGTGGTCCTTTAATCTTGTCCCCCATGATGCTACCCACAACAGTCGACTAACACCTAAGTACCTACTTACTGCTAGGTGAACAGGGGCATAATATACTACTTAATATAATAACTGGTTTGAAAAGCGAAAATGCAAGCCACTGTAATTGGGGTTCAAACCATAAAAAAATAGTGACAATAGCAACATGCCGACAGTGGGTGAACAGCCAAATACATGGCAGTCCTTTATTTGTACAATATTGTGCAAATACTGGACTCTTCTATATTTGTGTCTTTTACAAAGAAACATATTCAGAGGAAATGATGTATATATGTATGAATGAATGTGTATATATATGTATATATATATATATATATATATATATATATATATATATATATATATATATATATATATATATATATATATATATATATATATATATATATATATATATATATATATATCATGAACGCTTCCGAACACTAACAAATCGGTTCAAGACCAAAAAATTCGCCATTTTTTTTTGCATTTGGTCACGAACACACAATCGGGTGCCAAACAAACACAGCCGCGCCATTTTTCACATTCTGCGCCATTTTTTTTTGCATGCGCCAATTTTCCCCATTTGCTGTTGTTTGTGTACACCTAACAAGGACCCTCGCCTTGTAGTCGGTCTGGGTCAGCCGTGTGTTCATTCGCTGTGAACTCGAGGATAAGGGATAAAGTACCATCCTCTTATTCCCTCCTGGGTACTTATATTAGTAGTACAGTGCTGTGATATACTCTCGTAATCCCCCATAAAACTAAGTAAGTTTATTCAGGTATACACAAATATAGTTACATAGATTATCATACATAGCAGCATATGTGTAGAGAACCTTAGATAACCCAAAAAAGTCAGACAAAGTGACTTATTTTCTCGATTTTTTTTGTTATCGGTGCGCGCTCGTTTTCGTCGATTAGATTATCTCGGAAGTAAGTTATTCATAAATTACAGTAATTACGACCATGATAAATTCAGATTAGCAATGTTTTATCAGCAGGTAGCGCACAGTTTCTCCCAGTGCTAGTACCCGGCTAGGGCTTGCTATATATGATTTTATTTTTGGTAAATATTTTTTTCTCATCAGTTGTTTGTTGGGCTATCTTATTGAAATTTGGGCAATATATGATGGAATGATGCTTCTTAACTTACACAAATAAATGAAAGAAATCAGACGATAAATAACGGAGTTCACTTCTCGGCTATTAGACGTCTCTTAAAACTCTTTAAAAAAAAAAAATGGACTCGTGTAATGTTAGTTTTCTCTGTTGTTCAAGGGTTTCTCAATGTTATTCAAGGTTTTTACATTTAGTTTACTTTTACACTGTGCATTCTGTGGTATAATTACTATTTTTGTGCTTAAAAATCTTAAAAAAACAATATTTACATACAATTCGTAGGGGTTTGGAACGGATTAATCGTATTTACATACAATCCAATGGGAAAATTAGGTTCGGGTCACGACCAGAGTTTTGGAAAGAATTATGGTCCTGACCAGAGGTTCCACTGTATATACGTATATATATATATATATATATATATATATATATATATATATATATATATATTATTAACACATCGGCCCATTCCTACCAAGGCAGGGTGGCCCGAAAAAGAAAAAGTTTCATCATCATTCACTCCAGCACTGTCTTGCCAGAGGGGTGCTTTACACTACAGTTATAAAACTGCAACATTAACACCCCTCCTTCAGAGTGCAGACACTGTACTTCCCATCTCCAAGACTCAAGTCCGGCCTGCCGGTTTCTCTGAATCCCTTCATAAATGTTACTTTGTTCACACTCCAATATAAATATGAATGAATGTATATATGTATGAATGAATGTATGTGTGTGTGTGTGTGTGTGTGTGTGTGTGTGTGTGTTAGTTACCATTTTTGTCCTAGGCACATGTCAATTAGACACTAGGCCTGTTGTATGTATGTGTGTGTGTGTGTAACGAAACACTTCGAAATGTTTCGGCCCCGCCGGGAACTGAACCCGGGCCCTCCGTGCATGAAGCAAGAGCGCTAGCCACCATGCCATCGGGGCGTGTAATGTGTGTGTGTGTGTGTGTGTGTGTGTTTAAGGAAACACTTCAAAATGTTTCCGCCCCGCCGGGAATTGAACCCAGGCCCTCCGTGCGTGAAGCGAGAGCTTTAGCCACCAGGCCACCGGGGCTGTATGCTAGTTACCATTTTGTCCTAGGCACATGTCGATTTGACACTAGGCCTGTTGTATGTATGTGTGTGAGTGTGTGTGTAAGGAAACACTTCGAAATGTTTCCGCCCCGCCGGGGTGTGTGTGTGTGTGTGTGTGTGTGTGTACTCACCTACTTGATGTTGCAGGGTTCGAGTCATAGCTCCTGGCCCCGCCTCTTCACTGGCCGCCACTGGGTCACTCTCCCTACGCCATGAGCTTTATCATACCTCTTCTTAAAGCTATGTATGGAACCTGCCTCCACTACATCGCTTCCCAAACTATTCCACTTCCCGACCACTCTGTGACTGAAGAAATACTTCCTAACATCTCTGTGATTCATCTGAGTCTTCAATTTCCAACTGTGTCCCCTTGTTGCTGTGTCCCATCTCTGGAACATTCTGTCTTTGTCCACCTTGTCAATTCCTCTCAGTATCTTTTATGTCGTTATCATGTCCCCCCCCTATCTCTCCTGTCCGCAGGTCGATTTCCCTTAACCTCTCCTCGTAGGACATACCCCTTAGCTCTGGGACTAGTCTTGTTGCAAACCTTTGCACTTTCTCTAGCTTCTTTACATGCTTGGCTAGGTGTGGGTTCCAAACTGGTGCTGCATACCCCAGTGTGTGTGTGTGTGTGTGTGTGTGTGTGTGTGTGTGTGTGTGTGTGTGTGTGTGTGTGTGTGTGTGTGTTATTAAAGAGGATACATTAGATGCAGTGGATCTGAATCCCCTAACACCTTACTGAAATGGAGGATATGGAAATATTTAGAGAGTTCGTCAAGAGGCTATTAGTACATCTTACAAAAAAAAAAAAAAAAGCAATAGGACTGGATGAATTAGTTTCATGGATTTTAAACAAATTTACAAATGAAGTAAGCTGTTAGCGTCGAAAAAAATCATCATTTTACAAGAAGGCAACTTGGCAGATAAAAAGGCCTGTTTCGCTGACAAGCAATGTTATAAGTAGCAATAAAATAAAAATGTCTGCAGTTTAATAAAAGAGACTGATAAAATGAATATGCGAAGCGATATATGGAATATTTAATGTAGATAAATGCAATACAATAAAAAAAAAGTTAAAAACAGGTCACATGAATAATAAAGGATGACAAAATATTGAAGGTGTCAGAGATAGGGAGAGAGAATTAAGTGTTAAAAGACTGTCACCGGAGGGTCACTATAAATGAAGTTATGAGAAACTCGTATGCTACACTGGCAAACTATTGAATCCCTTTCAAAAGTAAAGATGACTGAGCTTGAATATACCTTTCAAATATATAGATAAGGAAATGATAAAAAAAAAAGCTGTATACAACTCGAGTTAGACCACATAAGAAACATGCAGGCGATGTCAACACCTAAAATATATGTCTACATTGATTTTTTGGCGAGAAACTACGAAATGGCTGTTACAGATAGAAAACAAGTTACAATGAATGGCTATAAATACTTCATATCTTAGTTGGGTGGAAGAAAAAGGCTGATAACCACAGGTAAAGTAAACAGAGAACAAAATATAAAAATTTCTTGGCACTAACAGAAAACAAAAGGTCACAGTTGTAAATTAAGAACAAAAGTCTGGTGGCGAAAGTATACTAAAAACGTTTTTTCCAAAGTGGTGAATGGTGGAGTGTGTTTGAAGACAGTAAATAATTAAAGCGGGATACTAAGAGCACAGTTGTGCTGCTGTAACTACGAATGTGTAATGAGAGGGGCATCACACGCCTCCACACACCTTAAAGCTGCTTCATGCTTAACACAACAACAATAATCTAACGCTGTATCTTCTTACTTTCAGTAATTCTGGATATAATGAACTTTATTAACTGTTTTATTTCCTGTCAGAAGCTCTGGCTGTCAACAGGGTCGCCCGGGAATGATTAATTCCTACCCTTTACTGCACTCTAAGTAAATATCTAATTAACATAGCAATAAATATCAACCCACGTCTATTTAACCCTTAATAACTAATAAACACAGTAACAAATATTAACCAAGGTCCATGGTATGTGTTATTTTTAATCCTTATATCCAGTTGAAATTTGTATGATGCAACAATGCCTGCAAATCCATTATGGTCTACCTATCTACCGTTGTTTACCTGTCGAGGAAACATTTGGAAAGTGTACTTGTGAGTAGTACTGATGTCTTGTTGGACTTGCTACTTCAACTGTGCTTTCCAGGAAATACACAAGGGAAATTACTAGGTATTAATTCCAGGAAGTGCAGCCTGCGTGTACCCCCCTTCCTGCAAGTGCAGCATGCGATGCTCTTGCTACCACCGGCACACAACTACCTCATCATCATACCACCATTACACCCCCCCACCACCACCACTTCCTATCACACCTTTACACCACATGTCTCAAACCCTTCACCCACACAGATTACCTCTGACTCACGCCTGAACAATATACCACACCTAAGCCACACCACCGCTTTAAATTTATACTCACCACCTACACCACATGAGCAAACCCCCTTAAAACCCCCTTATACTTCACAACCCGCACTGCGCGCGAGCCATAAAACCTCATAGGCACCATTTACAAACCCCTTACCTCATAGTCTCACCCACCAAAAACACCACAGACCCACCTACACTTCACTAGTATCTACACTGCAATCAATAAACAAATCATCGAAACAACTGAAGGTGCCACAAATCACTTAGAATATACACTCTTAAGATAAGATTAAATAATCTATACATAGAAAATGCCCCAAGGCCAAGTCGCTAATATAAATACTGTACTAACAAACTTACTGGAGTAAGAGAAACAGTAGAAAGCGTAGATTAAACCTGGTGAAAAGCAAGGATGCGCACAGTGAAATTTTATCTGTATATTCCTGATTTGCAATTCATCCTGCCTTAAATGCGGCTATATTCCACCCAAGTACGTCTGCTTTAAAGAATATCATGGTGGCACCTTTTAGTTTTGAAGGCTCTCGTTATCCAATTTATCATTGTCCTTGCAATGGTATTAGTAATATTATGCTCCTTAATCCTCCCAACGTGATTAAACCCAGGTTCTTTCCATTCCTCTGCCGCTCTACAGACTGAATCAACTCTTCTGTACTCTTTTCCAGAGTTCGTCTATTTTTTTCCATTGCAGAGTAGATAAAAGGTATCCTCGTTCACCTTAATTTGTGAGGCCAACTGAAATACTATGTTTACATTAACTTAGGGGTCTGGAGTGTTCTCCACGGATGCCAATCATACATATTGCATTATCGTCTGCCAATGATAAATGTCAGACTCTTAAAAATAGGAGCGACAATTAGGCGAATACTGGACCTTCATGAAGGGGAGAGGTGACTATTTACTATTAGTAGTTGGGTATGATTTGTTAAGAAAGTTGAAGGCCCATCTTCCCAGTTATTACGAGGAATCTTCTTCCCTTGCAACCTGGCCCTTGGCTAGGTCATCAGGTTTAATCCAAGGGCAGTGTAGCTCCAATTCCTTCAATCAGGAGCTCTTCATAAGCATCAAGGTACGCCCTTGAAGGAATCTTGTGTGTTTAATATTACATATAAGCACTCTTTCCAAGACGTTGATGAGCGACGTCAGTTATGTGGACTTGCGTCGCCATTGCTTAATAAACTGGTATCACTGACGTGGCTCTCTGAGTGGTAACATTTTAGAGCTTGAGGGGTGACACCTGTCTAAGCTCTTCCCCTATAATATTACGACTGATTTTGTTACACTCTTTTCGGAGTTTCACGTATCTGGGCCTATGACAAAGTGATTTACCATGCTACCAATGACTTCTTCATACTTGACCATGCTACCAATGACTTCATACTTGACCATGCTACCAATGACTTCATACTTGACCATGCTACCAATGACTTCTTCATACTTGACCATGCTACCAATGACTTCTTCATACTTGACCATGCTACCAATGACTTCTTCATATTGACCATGCTACCAATGACTTCTTCATACTTGACCATGCTACCAATGACTTCTTCATACTTGACCATGCTACCAATGACTTCTTCATATTGACCATGCTACCAATGACTTCTTCATACTTGACCATGCTACCAATGACTTCTTCATACTTGACCATGCTACCAATGACTTCTTCATACTTGACCATGCTACCAATGACTTCTTCATACTTGACCATGCTACCAATGACTTCATACTTGACCATGCTACCAATGACTTCATACTTGACCATGCTACCAATGACTTCTTCATACTTGACCATGCTACCAATGACTTCATACTTGACCATGCTACCACTGAGGTCTTCGAAGCCCAAGTGGGGGGCGGGTATAGACAAACTACTGTGCATACCCGAATCTGTATGACAGTGTCCACCGTTGAAGACACTGCAAGACTCCAATCAGACATAAACCAAATCTTTAAATGGGCTGCAGAAAACAATATGAAGTTCAATGATGAGAAATTTCAATTACTCAGATACGGAAAACGTGAGGAAATTAAAATCTCATCGGAGTACAAAACTAATTCCAACCACACAATAGAGCGAAAAACTAATGTCAAAGACCTGGGAGTGATCATGTCAGAGGATCTCACCTTCAAGGACCATAACAAAGTAGCAATTGCATCTGCTCGAAAAATGACAGGATGGATAATGAGAACCTTCAAAACCAGGGATACCAAGCCCATGTTGACACTTTACAGATCGCTTGTTCTATCTAGGCTGGAATATTGCTGCACACTAACTGCACCTTTCAAGGCAGGTGAAATTGCTGACCTTGAAAATGTGCAGAGAATCTTCAACGCATGCATAAGTGCGATAAACCACCTCAACTACTGGGAACGCTTGAAGTTCCTAAACCTGTACTCTCTAGAACGCAGGCGGGAGAGAGACATTATTATATACACATGGAAAATTCTCGAGGGCTTAGTACCAAATTTGCACACAAAAATCACTCCCTACGAAAGCAAAAGACTCGGCAGGCGATGTAACATCCCCCCAATGAAGAGCCCTGGTGCCACTAGCACGTTGAGGGACAACACAATAAGTGTCAGGGGCCCAAGATTGTTCAACTGCCTCCCAGCATACATCAGGGGGATTACCAACAAACCCCTGGCTGTCTTCAAGCAGGCACTGGACAGGCACCTAAATTCGGTACCTGACCAGCCAGGCTGTGGTTCGTACGTTGGACTGCGTGCGGCCAGCAGTAACAGCCTGGTTGATCAGGCTTTGGTCCAACAGGAGGCCTGGTCACAGACCGGGCCGCGGGGGCGTTGACCCCTGGAATTCTCTCCAGGTAAACAAGGTGGCAAATACCAGAATTGCCTTTTAATACCATTTGCAAGGAGTCATTTAGAATGCTGTACACCCCCGTCAGGTTAATCCTGGAATAAGCAGTACGACTATGAAGCCAACTCATAACTAAGCATATACGGAGTTCAAGGGAGTCCGGAAGAGCGGAACAAGAAGTTATATATGGAGGTTGAAAACTGAAGGTACATGGACGTCAGGAAGCACCTATACAGTGCAAAACTTGTGAATACCTGTAGTCTCTTCCGCAGGTCACCGGGAAGGGGAGGGGGTCCTAGAGGACCGGTCCCCGACCAGTTCTCCTGGTTACTGGCCTGATCGATCAGGTTGTTGGTGCCCGTCACCAGCAGTCCAACGTATGCACCACAGTTGACAAGAACATTAGAACATAAACCAAGACAAGCCTACACAAAACTTGTCATTTATTTTCAGCGCATATAAAGCGCTAAACCCGTGTGGGTCATACATCAAAGATCATTAAGTGTGCACTCCCAAACAAATAAAACTCACTGACATATGAAGGTACTTTATGACCTGAGGTACCACACACTTGCCACTGAGTGCACACAA
>WNWK01007389.1:17500-50000 GCA_009830355.1 Cherax destructor | reverse complement strand
TCCCTTACCCCTGGCTCCGTCCTTCCACATTAACAAGATAAGGCAGAGGACACTGAACGAAAATCAAACCGTAGTACACAAATATAAATGGTATCACCAATAAAAATTGAGAATTAAGTAAGAATATGAGATACTTTAGCCATCCCGGTAACAAAGCTTAATGGGTTAGTAATAGTGAGAAAGAAGACAGTTAAAATAAAAGAGTGGCACTAATGAGCGGAAATCAGTGGTGTTTTGAAATTCACATAAACACACCGGAATTTAAAGAACAAATAACAGGGGTGGTTACAATGGGGGAGGGGCTAAAGTAATTGTAGCAATGATAAACAACCCCCCCCCCTTACCTCTCCTGAATAACGGGAAGTTAAGGAAGGCGTATGAGGATAACGAAACAATACGCATCATGGAAATAGCAATAAAGGGAGCACACAGGGTGAAATGTTGATCATAGGAGGATTAAAACTACACGGAGACAGAATGGGGAAAACTGAGACCTGCAGAGGATTTAAACTACAGGGAGACAGAATGGGGAAAACTGAGACCTGCACGCGGAAATGGAAATGTGGAGGAAAGCAGCAGTAATGAAAATCATTATCAGCCAGCATGTTAAGAAAACGATATGACGGAGGTGTGATTACCCTGCAAAACTTGGCCTACTGTAGATAAAGGGAAAAAAAAACACAGGATGGGACGATGATGCAGCATCAAAATCTAAGCATTTGAAACTGGGAATGAAGAGATGGAAAGGAAAGAAAAAAATGACAGGAAACCGAACTACAAAAAAAGTACTGTAATGAGACGAGAGGCTTTTGATAAATGAGCAAGGAAAGAAAAATAGTAAATGAAACATTACAAGAGATTTTGGACAGCGAAGATATGAAGTGTAAAGAGGACACACAGCACACAACATGGACAAACAAACTCAAACTTGTAACGGCCAGTTTACCACCAAACTGATCTCAAAGCTGAAGACTGAATCCTACGTTGAGTACGAATTATAGAGTATTTTATCAAAACAATACACTGACAAAGTAGACAGCGACAGAAAGATTGATGGAGGAGGCGGATGAATGAAGAGTATACTAGCGTTAACGACCAAACTAGCAAGAAATGAAAAAAAAAAAATGTAAAGATATCAAGAAATATGAGCAGCAGGAGTAGGAGGCAGAAGCAAACTCCAAACATAGATTCAAGAGTAAATATGACACAAGCCAAGAGATTAGAAATGAAAAACACCAGTGGATCGCAGCTTGAGAAACAAGACCCAGGAGATAAGCCTCATCCCTGGCAAACAGCTGAGTACAAACAACACTTTCTTTCCAAGGTCGCGGCTCATACCATCCAAAATACCTGACGGCAGCTGCATCGTTAAAGTGATCGACGTTGATACTTAATACCGTACTTCAGGTCTGTGTCCACCTGTGCAAAAACTCTTCGATGTGTGTTCTTTCACAGTGAGATACTGGTGGGTGCGCGTGCGTTACTCACTGCCAGATACACCGTTTGAAACAAATATTTTAGGTGTGTGCTTGTCAGGCCACATTGGAACCTCTTCCTCGTACACCACCACCTACGCCTACCCCCCTTTACCCAATTATTATTAATCCCCCCCCCCATCTTCCACCCTCAACATTCCTCCTGTCCTTTTCCTGCCTCTCACTTCTCTTCACCCTATACATCCCTAATGTTCTCTCCTCCTCAACAATATGTTGCATTAAATAAAGTCGATGTCGAGCATTGTGAGAAGTGTTGTGATACTCGAGGTGTGGAGATAACATTGAGCTCATAACCAGAGCCACCGTGACCACCACCAACAAACCCAACAAAGTAATACGACTGCCAACCTAGCAAACTAAATACAACACACGCCACAGCAATTTGTATATACCTCGTAGTTCAGTGACAGGGCGTTTGGCTCGCATCCCAAACGTCCCGGGTTCAATTCCAGGCGGGGCGCTGTTCACCTACCAGCAGATACCTAACAGTCTACTACTACGGGTTGCATCTTATTACAGGACCCAAGAACCCCAATGAAAATAAGCCATACTATTCTTCTTGGGTTCCGTAGTTATTAATGCAGCGGGGCTAATATGGCCAAGATGACGGTGACGGACCTCTCACACTTCGAGTGATACTCATTCAGATTTGAAAGTTGTGTTCACCATGATCCCATTTTTTTTTTTTTGCTTATATTTAAAAGTTTTTTATTTTATTATTATTAACACATCAGCCGTTTCCCACCAAGGCAGGGTGGCCCGAAAAAGAAAAAAACTCATCATTCACTCCATCACTGTCTTGCCAGAGGCGCAATTACACTACAGTTATAAAACTGCAACATTAACACCCCTCCTTCAGAGTGCCGGCACTGTACTTCCCATCTCTAGGAATCAAGTCCGGCCTGCCGGTTTCCCTGAAACCCTTCATAAATGTTACCTTGCTTACACTCTAACAGCACGTCAAGTCCTAAAAACTATTTGTCTCCATTCACTCCTATCTAACACGCTCACGCACGCTTGCTGGAAGTCCAAGCACCTCGCACACAAAACTCCTTTACCCCCTCCCACCAACCTTTCATAAGCCGACCCCTACCCCGCCTTCCCTCCACTACAGATTTATATTCTCTCGAAGTCATTCTATTTCGTTCCACCCTCTTACATGTTCAAACCATCTCAATAACCCCTCCTCAGCTCTCTGGATAATAGTTTTGGTAATCCCACACCTCCTCCTAATCTCCAAACTACGGATTCTCTGCATTATATTCACACCACACATTGACCTCAGACATGACATCTCTACTGCCACATTCTCCTTGTTGCAACATTCACAATCCATGCCTCACACCCATACAAGAGCGTTGGTATAACAATACTCTTATACATTCTCCTCTTTGCTTTCATAGATAAAGTTCTTTGTCTCCACAGACTCCTCAGTGCATCACTCACCTTCCTCGTCATTTCTATGATTCACCTTATATTTCATAGACCCATCTGCTGACACGTCCACTCTCAAATATCTGAACACATTCACCTCCTCCATACTCTCTCCCTCCAATCTGATATCCAATCTTCCGTTACTTTTTTTGTTTTTTGTTATCCTCATCCTCTTTCCTATATTCACTTTTAATTTCCTTCTTTTACATACCCTACAAACTCATCAATCAACCTCTGCAACTTCTCTTCAGAATCTCCCAAAAGCACAGTGTCATCAGCAAAGAGCAATTGTGACAACTCCCACTTTGTGTTAGATTTTTTATCTTTTAACCCCACACCTCTTGCCAACACCCGAGCATTCACTTCTCTTACAACTCCCTCTATAAATATATTAAACAATCACGGTGACATCACACATCCCTGTCTAAGGCCTACTTTTACTGGGGAAATATTCCCCCTCTCACCTACATACTCTAACCTGAGCCTCGCTATTCTCGTAAAAACTTTTCACCTCTTTCAATAACCTACCTCATATTTCATACATTTGCCACATGTATGGAATAGGAGATAGGTTACTGAAAGCAGTGCAAAGTTTTTACGAGGACAGTGAGACTCAGGTCAGAGTATGTAGGAGAGAGGGAGATTATTTCCCAGTAAAAGTAGGCCTTAGACAGGGATGTGTGATGTCACCGTGGTTGTTCAATATATTTATAGAGGGAGTTGTAAGAGAAGTGAATGTTCGGGTGTTGGCAAGAGGTGTGGGGTTAAAAGATAAAAAATCTAACACAAAGTGGGAGTTGTCACAGTTGCTCTTTGCTGATGACACTGTGCTTTTGGGAGATTCTGAAGAGAAGTTGCAGAGGTTGGTTGATGAGTTTGTAGGGTATGTAAAAGAAGGAAATTAAAAGTGAATATAGGAAAGAGTAAGGTGATGAGGATAACAAAAATTTAGGTAACGGAAGATTGGATATCAGATTGGTAAATACCATTCGTAATTTTACATAAAGCGTACACTGAACCTGAGAACCACATAAGCAAATTAACGTAGTGAAAAAGTGACACAGGTGGTGGGTGGTATTAGTCTGTATATACCTTTGACGAGTTTCCTAGAGTCTACAACCCGAGCCCGTCAGGAAGCAGACCAAGTGCTCCTCGACATCGGTCTTAAGTCATATGATGACATGATAACTGAAGCTGCTGATCACCATGGCCGAGACCTTCCACTGGATTGCCTGTCCACCCAGTATAAAAAAAGCTCACATCATGTGATGTGTTGTATTGTTTGGAGAGGGTGATGTCGGCGGAGGTGGTGGCGATAACGATGGCAGCAGGAATAGCCACTGATTACAAGAGACCGTAATAGTACATTAGCAACTCTTCACATTCTTCCAAACGATCAACTTAACTATCTGTTCACATATAATAGCTTCACCATTCAATATGATCACGTACGTCTGCACCCCCACTGCAGCCCGAGTGTTTTCCAAGTAGAGTGGAACCATCACCACTGAGTGACGAGGCGCGCGATGCCACGAGGCGCGCGATGCCGTCACAAATCCTTACGTACCTCACTACGGGATGCAAATAACAAGCTGAACAATTGCGCTTCTACCTATACAGCCTGCAGAGATAATGAGTGAGGGTAGGTCGATGGGTGTGGTTTGTGTGGATGGGAGGGTGTAATTACCTAGCTGTTTCCAGGGGTCGAATCATAGCTACTAGCCTCGCTTAATTCCAACTAACAAGTTTTACTTATTTCAAGTTTCTAGAGACCAATCGCATCTACTCTTAAAACTGAATGTTGTGTTTGCTTCCTAAGTAGGTTTATATCTGTGGGGGGGGAAGGTGTGTTCGTGTGCTTGCACACAAACAGAGGCGTGAGGGTGGTGGCCCCCTTACTGGCCCATAAGGGTTGCTCTGCTTCTAGCTCACCTACTGACTCTCATTCCCTCACGGAAGTGCACTTGCACCTATTCTTCTCATCTCTCAGAAATCAACACATTCTCGAGCCACGACTGATACTCGTGCGGATATTAACGCTTCTTGGTTCTTTGCCAATGCATTACCCGACCTGCCACGGCCTTTTTAATTTTTTACTTAGTTGTTCAATATATACTTATATAGGCTTATGTGACCTACACCAATCTAACCTAACGTAATCAAAGAACGGGTGGGGTTTGAACTTGAACTCAAGGCACCTGAGTCACAAAACTCACATGCCAGTGTGTTAACCACTTGGCCAGCTGGCTTTAATAAGATTCATCCAACTAGGAATATTTCTATACACCATAGTGAAGTTAGCATGGGCCCCACTGTGACCACATATCCCACACTAGCATGGCTGTGGCGAACTATAGCTCAAGTCCCCTAGGGATTCACCTGTAAAATCCTGCATTTGTGGTCAGTGGTGGCCCGTGCTAACCTCACTATGGTGCATAGACATATACCTAGTTGGATGAATCTTATTAGAGCCAGCTGGCCCAGTGGTTAACACACTGGCCTGTGAGTTTTAGGACTCGCTTGCCATGGGTTCAAACTCCATCCGTTCAGTGATTTGTTTGCAATCGTGTTATTACGATTTCGTGAGTAACCTAACCTAAATTAAATAACTGAAAATAATATTTGCAAGTTTACAGGAAGAGTTAAGAGAATCTAGTAAAAAAAATGAGGCAGCAATAAGAATAACTTAAGACTAATAAAACTTAAGCATCTGACCAGTGCACCATCGAACACGCGATAGCAAGAGGAGACAACCGCAAATATGTTAATGATACCGCGGATCACTGCCTCCGCTGGAACTATTAAATGGCATATGAACCATGAAGAAATACACAGAAAAGTAAAGATATGTGTATACCGAATGTAAGTATACGTTTGTAAGAATTTACCCGTCATCCTACATATTCGGAGACAAAGGCCAGCAACCCTCCTTGCCAAAGTGCAAAACATTTAACATTCTTCCATTTCACACCAATACAGCAGAAGGGCAGTAGTAGTACCTTCCTAGATGGTCGCTGTCCACTAGACTTCTACAAGATAATACAAGGATACAAGAAAAGAGGTAATTTTATAGCGACCTAACAGTAAGAGCAGGAGGCCACAAATATAAACCGAAGAAAGGTGCTGAAAGGATGCCAGAAAGTATATGTTGACTTATGTAAGAGTGGTAGAGTGCTGGCATGGCATTCAGGTGGTGGTATATGGTACAACCACACGAAAACTTGACTGAAGGACTGAAGATGTAACACCACGAGAAGCACTGCTTCTGTAACTACAATTAGGTAATCACAAATAGATGACTGACTGACACATGCATATACATATTCAAATAGGCAAACCACGCGCGCGCGCGCATGCACACAACCAAGTAAATAAGGTTTAGAATGTTTAATGTTTCGTCACCAGACTGGCACCGGAGCTAAGGGATAATAGCAACAAGAAAAATGGTATGAACTAGATCTACCGACACTGGAGAAACAGGATCGCAACATACAAAATATTACATGAAGAAAAATGATCACATGAAAAAACTAAGAAACATGATCACAACATACAAAATACTAGGACACGAGACATGATCACAGCATACAAAATACTAGGACACGAGACATGATCACAGCATACAAAAATACTAGGACACGAGACATGATCACAGCATACAAAATACTAGGACACGAGACATGATCACAGCATACAAAATACTAGGACACGAGACATGATCACAGCATACAAAATACTAGGACACGAGACATGATCACAGCATACAAAATACTAGGACACGAGACATGATCACAGCATACAAAATACTAGGACACGAGACATGATCACAGCATACAAAATACTAGGACACGAGACATGATCACAGCATACAAAAATACTAGGACACGAGACATGATCACAGCATACAAAATACTAGGACACGAGACATGAACACATGAACACAGCATACAAAATACTAGGACACGAGACATGATCACATCATACAAAATACTAGGACACGAGACATGATCACAACATACAATATGAGACATGATCACAACATACAATATGAGACATGATCACAACATACAATATGAGACATGATCACAACATACAATACGAGACATGATCACAACATACAATACGAGACATGATCACAACACACAATACGAGACATGATCACAACACACAATACGAGACATGATCACAACACACAATACGAGACATGATCACAACATACAATACGAGACATGATCACAACATACAATACGAGACATGATCACAACATACAATACGAGACATGATCACAACATACAATATGAGACATGATCACAACATACAATATGAGACATGATCACAACATACAATATGAGACATGATCACAACATACAATATGAGACATGATCACAACATACAATATGAGACATGATCACAACATACAATATGAGACATGATCACAACATACAATATGAGACATGATCACAACATACAATATGAGACATGATCACAACATACAATGAGACATGATCACAACATACAATATGAGACATGATCACAACATACAATATGAGACATGATCACAACATACAATATGAGACATGATCACAACATACAATATGAGACATGATCACAACATACAATATGAGACATGATCACAACATACAATATGAGACATGATCACAACATACAATATGAGACATGATCACAACATACAATATGAGACATGATCACAACATACAATATGAGACATGATCACAACATACAATATGAGACATGATCACAACATACAATATGAGACATGATCACAACATACAATATGAGACATGATCACAACATACAATATGAGACATGATCACAACATACAATATGAGACATGATCACAACATACAATATGAGACATGATCACAACATACAATATGAGACATGATCACAACATACAATATGAGACATGATCACAACATACAATATGAGACATGATCACAACATACAATATGAGACATGATCACAACATACAATACGAGACATGATCACAACACACAATATGAGACATGATCACAACATACAATATGAGACATGATCACAACATACAATATGAGACATGATCACAACATACAATATGAGACATGATCACAACATACAATATGAGACATGATCACAACATACAATATGAGACATGATCACAACATACAATATGAGACATGATCACAACATACAAAATATTACATAAAAACATACAAAATACTCTGGAGCATGGGAAGTGTGGACGAAGATAAGTCTGCCATGGAATGAACCCCTCAGATGAGCCACACACACATTTGAAGGCACTCTTACAAGGTAAGGAGAGGAAAGCAGCAGATCAAGCTATGAAACAACAAAACAAACTGAACTCCATATAAAGGTTCACAACTCGGTGAAGCAGAGGTAAACAACGACCGTCAGTAGGAAACACAGGTGAAGCAGAGGTAAACAACGACCGTCAGTAGGAAACACAGGTGAAGCAGAGGTAAACAACGACCATCAGTAGGAAACACAGGTGAAGCAGAGGTAAACAACGACCGTCAGTAGGAAACACAGGTGAAGCAGAGGTAAACAACGACCGTCAGTAGGAAACACAGGTGAAGCAGAGGTCAACAACGACCGTCAGTAGGAAACACAGGTGAAGCAGAGGTCAACAACGACCGTCAGTAGGAAACACAGGTGAAGCAGAGGTCAACAACGACCGTCAGTAGGAAACACAGGTGAAGCAGAGGTCAACAACGACCGTCAGTAGGAAACACAGGTGAAGCAGAGGTAAACAACGACCGTCAGTAGGAAACACAGGTGAAGCAGAGGTAAACAACGACCGTCAGTAGGAAACACAGGTGAAGCAGAGGTAAACAACGACCGTCAGTAGGAAACACACGTGAAGCAGAGGTCAACAACGACCGTCAGTAGGAAACACAGGTGAAGCAGAGGTAAACAACGACCGTCAGTAGGAAACACACGTGAAGCAGAGGTCAACAACGACCGTCAGTAGGAAACACAGGTGAAGCAGAGGTCAACAACGACCATCAGTAGGAAACACAGGTGAAGCAGAGGTCAACAACGACCGTCAGTAGGAAACACAGGTGAAGCAGAGGTAAACAACGACCGTCAGTAGGAAACACAGGTGAAGCAGAGGTAAACAACGACCGTCAGTAGGAAACACACGTGAAGCAGAGGTAAACAACGACTGTCAGTAGGAAACACAGGTGAGGCAGAGGTCAACAACGACCGTCAGTAGGAAACACAGATGAAGCAGAGGTAAACGACCGTCAGTAGGAAACACAGGTGAAGCAGATGTAAACAACGACCGTCAGTAGGAAACACAGGTGAAGCAGAGGTAAACAACGACCGTCAGTAGGAAACACAGGTGAAGCAGAGGTAAACAACGACCGTCAGTAGGAAACACATGTGAAGCAGAGGTAAACAACGACCGTCAGTAGGAAACACAGGTGAAGCAGAGGTAAACAACGACTGTCAGTAGGAAACACAGGTGAAGCAGAGGTAAACGACCGTCAGTAGGAAACACAGGTGAAGCAGAGGTAAACAACGACTGTCAGTAGGAAACACAGGTGAAGCAGATGTAAACAACGACCGTCAGTAGGAAACACAGATGAAGCAGAGGTAAACGACCGTCAGTAGGAAACACAGGTGAAGCAGATGTAAACAACGACCGTCAGTAGGAAACACAGGTGAAGCAGAGGTAAACAACGACCGTCAGTAGGAAACACAGGTGAAGCAGAGGTAAACAACGACCGTCAGTAGGAAACACAGGTGAAGCAGAGGTAAACAACGACCGTCAGTAGGAAACACAGGTGAAGGAGAGGTAAACAACGACCGTCAGTAGGAAACACAGGTGAAGCAGAGGTAAACAACGACTGTCAGTAGGAAACACATGTGAAGCAGAGGTAAACGACCGTCAGTTGGAAACACAGGTGAAGCAGAGGTAAACAACGACCGTCAGTAGGAAACACAGGTGAAGCAGAGGTAAACAACGACCGTCAGTAGGAAACACAGACACGGCCATGAGCCAATGTTCTACCTCAACAAACTTGGCAAAGTTAATTATGAAAGAAAATACAAAAAATTAGTACCTTCAACTGTGTACAATAAAAACAAGTAGGCGACACTTAGGGTATTTATTAGCAGACGTTTTCGACCCCAGTGGACGAAACGTCTGCTAATAATATGACCTAAGTGTTGCATGTGTGTCTTATTCACACAGTTTATTGGTACTGACATGCCTAGTACTTGTACCTTCATTTAATTTTTCATCTTAATCACATGAAGGTACTAAACCTGTAGGGGTCAAAGAGTGCCTGAGGAATGGGGAGCATTCAGGTTCGATACAAGGAAGGTGAAGTCCAGTTCCTTGGATCAAGAGCCCTTTACCAGCATCACGGAGCCTCTTTGGAGGGACTGGCACCTTCAACAAGGTTAACAAGAGGTCGCCGTTGTAAAGACAAAAGTGAGATGAAGGGCGTACTAGATTTTTTCCTCGAGTTGTGCAACACTCCTATGAATTAAAATTAAGAGAGAAAAATAGAAACCGCTACAACCTCGTGAAATTTTATATATATATATATATATATATATATATATATATATATATATATATATATATATATATATATATATATATATATATGATGAAGAGAGTACTGAAGACAGGACACAACGAGCATGGCTCTACTCCGGAAGCTACACACTAGTTATGAACAGATAATTACATACCCACTTACGTACGTACGATTAAGGTACGTTAGGATTAAGGTAATAGAGAAGCTTATAAAACTAAACAAGGGCACATACTATATTTATATTGTATATGGATTATTAACCCCGGTGGGTTAATAATCCATATAAAAACCGTATTAACCCCGGTGGGTTAATAATCCAAGAAAGCCTTATTTTCGCTGAAGTACTCTGTTCTTCCCAGGGATGCTACCCACAACAGACTACTAACCCCCAGGTGCCTATTTCCAACAGTTTGTTAAACGTGTATAAATGGACATTTTCTTAAGAGGATGAGTTGAGAGAAGACGGTCGAACTTCACACTGGGTAAAAACACTGTACTAGATAAATAGTGATTGATGGTTGGAATGAAATAAAATATAATGTACCTAGACAACTTACTACGTCAGTTTTTTCATGGGTACTCACAACCAAAGGTTCTTCACACTACCAGTTTTATCAACTAATATTTTCTTTTAGATTAGGTTTAATTAGGTTACGTTAAGTAAACTTATATTAAATTTAAATATAACCACAAATACGCAGATTTAAAGAATCTATCGAGATACGTCTGGCAAAGTGACCGAGGGGAAAAAAATGAAGCGTTCAAATGTGAGCATTTTCACTCGCATTGCGAGAATGGATTGGACAAAGCACTGACAATTAAAAAAAAAAAGTGATATATTTTAAGCTGAAGATCTATCCTGAAGGTCTATGGCGTTACAAGGGTTTGGTTTCCGACATATATACTAGCGATAGTTCTATCAATGGTACCAGAGATTGCTCCGGCGGCCCAGTCTCGGACCAGGCCCTAAATTCGAAGAGGTCTAAGAACTATTAAGAAACACGGAAAAGTAAAGCTAAGTCTATATTGAACGTAAGAAGATTGAAAGATTAACCTGCCATCTTAAATGTTCATGAGACAAATAAAAGCCCAGAAGTCCTGCCAGATTACAGAACATTTAACAGGCTTACGTCTGACACTCATGAGGCGGCTATCCTTTCCAGCATGGTAGTGTTGTTTAGCCTGGTCACTGTTACCACGAGGTAGCAGCTTCCCCACTGATGTATTTTATTAGTTTGGTTAAGCTGGATTTTATGAAGTAAATTTAAGCAAACAAAACCTAACGAACCCTAAAGAGAGAGTAAATTCAACGTGGAGAAAGTAAAAGGAGCTGGGTAGACAGGGTACTGGGGTAGTTATTGAGAACGTGTTGTAACGCACGCGCTGATTTAATGCTTATAAAAAAATTAACAACAATGACAGCTTGATATCTGTAACCAAATATAGGTAATTACACTTGAGCACTGTATTGTAGCTATGAACAGAATTAGGTGTACACACGCGCACACAAACCAATTATACTTAGCGACACAAACGAATAAAAAACATAAGGTCATACCAACCCAGTGACATCATTACATGGGCGTGTTGACATGAACTAAGGGAATGAATGCATCAGGAGAGTAGTAGTGGCTCGTAACACCATCCGTTGTGTGCTAGAAAGACACTGTGCAGAGAAAACCTTTACTACAGACGACGTTTTGTGCTGGATAGAGCTTAATGAAGTGATATCAAGAGAGAAACATCTTATATAACGAAGTGTCTTTCTAGCACGCTTGTTTGCAATCTTTGCCAACTTATAACTCACGTTGATTGCAGCTTTTACACGCTATCAACTTCAACCAGATAACCCACAATCAAAACGTAGATGGGCGGGGTCCCCAAGAGCTAGGGTTTAACCCCTTCCCAACATACACTTGGAACGATGTACTCATCGTCCTACTAAAATCTTGCTCAGGCTGACAGATTTACTTACCTCATGCATAAAGCCCATCCTGTATGATGGAATACGATCAAATATACCTAGATTTTCTTTCCACAACGTAACTATCGTATAGAATAAGTTAGCCACGCATTGTTGGGCTCCCTCTTTATTATATAGAATAGGGAAGCCATATACTGCGCCTACCATACAGAGTAGAGGTAGCCGTACATTGCTGGCTCCCCCAGAATACAACTATCATATATGAAAGGGTAGCAACACAATTCAAATAAAGACAATTCTGTTTTTAAAAACAAGTTCGTGTGATGGCTCTCATAGGGATGCCACAGGGTCTCCCTACAACCAGGACTAGAGTGCCACTTGGAAGCAAGCATTCTGCACCAGACCTGACCTACCCTCCAGACCTTTACCTCTGTGCCACCAAGATGAATGATGCCAAGAAAAGGCCAGGACACACAGCAACCTCCATGACCAGGCACCAGGCCAGAACAGCAACCTCCACGACCAGACACCAGGTTAGAACAGCAACCTCCATGACCAGGCACCACGTCAGAACAGCGACTTCCAGGCACCAGGCCAGAACAGCGACTTCCATGACCAGGCACCAGGCCAGAACAGCGACTTCCATGACGAGGCACCAGGCCAGAACAGTGACCTCCATGACCAGGCACCAGGCCAGAACAGTGACCTCCATGACCAGGCACCAGGCCAGAACAGCGACTTCCATGACCAGGCACAAGGCCAGAACAGTGACCTCCATGACCAGGCACCAGGCCAGAACATAGTGATATCCACGACCAGGCATCATAACCAGGCCAGAACATGACTCGTGAAAGCTGCCCAGCCTCCAATTCTTTTGTATGATTATTAAATTCGTGGGGAATCAGCGTATTAAAAATAAATTAAAGCTTAAAATTAAGATATCCAATATTAAATAGGTTATATACTGAGCAACTGACAAATAAAACTAACTCCGTAATCGGTAGAAATGGAAATGGTGTATTTTAATTATTCTACGATGTAGGTAGGCTGCAAGTATCGCAAAATATACCAGCATTCAATAATAGCTCAAGGCAATTCCAATTTACTGGAACTAGAGTACAAACATTCAATAATAGCCCAGGCAAGTCCAATTTTTTTGGAACTGGAGTCTTTTCTGAAGCTTTCAGGAGAACAAGCACGCCCGAGATCTTACAATACGCCCCACCATGCCATTTATTTCGTTATTGTGGAGGACTGACACGCATTAAGAGGCTAACCAGACATGACTCAAAATAATAAATTTTGGAAAAATACACACAACAAGCGCAATATAATGCAGTGCTCCTCTCTCAGTATTTGACTGACACCACCACAACTACGACTACTACTACTACGACTACTACCTCTCTTGTCCCGTCCCTGTCTGCTGGCCTATTTATACTCCCTCCTTCTCTCCCTTTTGTTAGTGTGATTTTGTAAATGGACCAAGTCGGACCGAAACGTCGTGGTGAGCTCCTCTCTCTCCTATGTGCGGGTTATTTGTGTATAATGTAATCCTTCATAACCCAAATTTTTAAAGGGGTGGACCGGTAAGCCAGCGTAGCGTAAGGCCTCGGTCAGGTGACCAAAAGCTCCAGCTGCGGGTCATCACATGACTGACCCGCGTCAGGAAGCAACTGTCCTGTTTCCTGACAAACATAACCTAACCTTTACTACGTTTCGCGCACACAATGGGTTTCATCACTTCACAGATCTGTCTGACTCGATAAAGCCCACTGTGTGGGCGAAACGTAATCAATAAAGGATCGTATTATATTGCAATTGAGAGTATTTTTGTATCATGTCGGTATTTTATATCATTCATCTCTATAACGAACGTTAAACTTTCAAGAAAAATTCGAGGAAATAAACTTTCGAGAACTGAGGACACACTCCAGGCGGGAACTACATTAGTTGATGTAGGAGTCTGGATGTTTGTGATAGTACATTACGTGGTCAAGTATGTTGTGGTGGTGACTAGGCGTGTAAGTGGATGACGTGGGCGTGTACGTGGATGACGTGGGCGTGTACGTGGATGACGTGGGCGTGTAGATGGATGATGACGTGGGCGTGTAAGTGGACTGGTGGTGACGCAGGCGTGTATGTGGACTGGTAGTGACGTGGGCGTGTAGGAGGACTGGTGGTGTCGTGGACGTGTAGGTGGACTGGTGGTGTCGTGGGCGTGTAGGTGGACTGGGTGTCGTGGGCGTGTAGGTGGACTGGGTGTCGTGGGCGTGTAGGTGGACTGGTGGTGTCGTGGGCGTGTAGGTGGACTGGTGGTGTCGTGGGTGTGTAGGTGGACTGGTGGTGACGTAGGCGTATAGGTGGACTGGTGGTGACGTAGGCGTATAGGTGGACTGGTGGTGACGTAGGCGTATAGGTGGACTGGTGGTGACGTAGGCGTATAGGTGGACTGGTGACGTGGGCGTGTGTTGGCGAGTAGGAGGGTGTTGGCGAGAGTGGGCGGGTGTTGGCGAATGGACAGGTATTGGCGAGTGGGCGGGTCGGTGTATGGGGAGAGGGTGGTCAGAGAGAGGTGCAGGCGGTTGCAGTGCTCTGGACCAGACCAGAATAGACTTGTGCCTACTGCTGCACGCCTTCCTCTAACCCTCTGCTGTTATTCCTGCTGCTGATCCTTAACTTACCTTGCTGGACTGGGACATCTGCTGCTGTTGCTGCTGCTGCTGCCGCTGCTGTTCCTGCTGCTGTTGCTGCTGCTGCAGGGGCTGGGGCTGGTGCTGGGGCTCTTGTGGTGTGTGTTGGTCAGCTGCAAGGTGGTAGTTGTGCGTAGGGACGACATCATCCTTCTTGCACATAATGTGGAGGCGAGCTAGGAGGAAGAGGGCAGGCAGCAGGGTCTGCGGGCCGTGGCTAGCAAGAAGCACGCACACCCAGCACACACTAAGTCACAGGTGAACCTCTCCGGCGACACCAGCTTCTCTCTCCACGATGCTACCCCTCCTGCCCCCTCCCACTACCAGACCTGTCACCCCCTACCTCCTCCATCACCTGGCCCTCCGCCACCAACACCACACATGCCCAACCAGAAATAGACCAACACCATCCAGTCCTTAGCCTCTCACGACACACACACATACACACACAACTAACACACTACACACACAGACACTACAAACACAGACACTACACACACACACTACACACAAACAAACACAACTAACACACTATACAGGCCAAGTGTCTATCGACAAGTGCCTTTGACAACTAGTAACTACTACTACTACTACAACATACACATAAATGAAAGACAAATTAATGGACTTGGAAAATCCTAGAGGAACTGGTCCTAAATCTGCAAACTAAACTCCTAATGAAAGGAAGAGGCTCGGCAGACGGTGCAATATAGTACACCCAGTGAAAGGTAGGGGTGTCAGGAGTGTCTCTGCTCCTGACAACACTAAGTGTAAGGGAGTACGAGACTTCAGATGCCTCTCATCATACCTAGGAAGGATTACTAATAGACCTCCTAGCTCTCTTCAAGAGGAAAATAGATAGGTTCATTGACCAGACGGGCCATAGTTCGTATTTTGTACTGCGTGTGGCCAGCAGTAGCAGCTTGGTTGATCAGGCCCAGTTCCACCGGGAGGCCTGGTCATGGACCGCCCCGCGGGGGCGTAGACCCTCGGAACACTCCAGTAGGCAGACTCCAAATAACAGTGAGATAAAAGACAGAATATCAAAGGATCAACTAGAGAGTGTAGACGTAAAGGAGAAGAAACCAACATGAGTAATAAATGCAATTCTGGTTTATAAAGACACATGAGCAAACACAAGGACATATAAATATGTCCTAGTGTTTGCTCACGTGTCTTTTTAAACCGATTTGTCTATCAGTTACCAAGGTTTATACCAAATGCAATTTTGCCAGATAAGTATCATACGGTGAAACAAGAAAAGGGTACTGTAATAAAAAAAAAAAAGACTGGCTATTGTAAGAGGTGAAAACAAATACCGGAAAATTAAAAAAATAAAAACTTGTTACATAATATTAACATTAATGGCAGGAAGGTTCAAGATGATGATAGTGATAAAGAGTCAACCAGAATTTTGGGGTCAACTGCACAAGACAAGCAGTACAAACGCACAGCTACCGAGTATAGGAGATTTCAATCAGAGAAACTGATTTGTAACACTGCAACCAGCGTGGGAGGGAAGGCAAAAACAACAAGTTAACGGAGGGAACAACGGGAAACTGAGCCAACGTGCGAGGGGAAACTACGAGAATGAGATAAGGACGAGATTCACTTTAATAATTAAATATTTATGAAACACTAAACCCATAAGGGTATTACAACGCATGGGGAATTGGGAATGGGAGGTAATCAGGGTTAATCCAAGAAAATACAGGGTAGTTCAAATTCGCGATCAAGAGCCCTTGAAGGAATATTCGTCCTAAACGAATCAAATCTAGGTATAAAACACTATGGTATACCACTTGTGGCAAATACTCACACATTGATGACATTTTAATATCTAGTGGCCTCAACAGTATTACTTGTGTAGTATACATATGTATTTCCTAGCAACACTGATAGGCAGGCTCCCTGACCAAGCCTTAAGTCACGTGACTTAAGGCTTGGCCAGGGAGCCTGCCTATAAATGTTGCTTAGAAATGTATACCTATAATACACAATACTGTTGACAGTGGAAGTAGGATTATTGAGAAAAATGGATTCCTGAAGGACGTATCCAAAAGTCAACGCCCCCGCGGCCCTTTCCCAGACCTGCCCCCACCCCAGAGGATCAAGGCATGATCAACCAGGCTGTTTTTGCTGACCTACATATGCAAACGGAGATTGAAAATATGAAAAATTAACTAAGTTCATCTGGAAAAGGAAACAGAAGGTAAGAAAGCCTGGAATATGTTGGAAATACTAGACATGAAACAGAGGGCTTTGACAGATTTTTACCAGACACCAAAATATATTCGTAATACCTATGACCTGTTTCGAGAGTTTTCCCCACTATCGAGGCTCGACCTGCTGCCAGATCTTTCATAATTTTAACTTGGAAAACTGGAGAGGAACTGGTGGTTACAAAACTGTACACCAAATTCACACCCAGGAAAGCAAGATACTCGGCAGATGGTGCACAACACCTGTAAGACACAGTATTATTCAGCAAGTGTGAAGGTACCAAGATTCTTCAACATCCCCCCCCCCCACACACACCAAAAAATGAGGAACCACCAACAGACCTTCATCTGTATCCAGAAGAGATCACGACAGCCCACTATCAGCCGGGTTGCGGTCACCACACTGAACCGCGTGCGGCCAGCATCAACAGTCCGACCAGTCTACCAACAAGGAGGGCCCACACGAGTCCGGGCCACACGAGGCAGCGATCCCCTGAACTGTATACATGTTAAAAAACAATACAATTGGTAATGTGAAATGACTCCTAAAAGTTGCCATTAGTTCCTACAGGCACCCTGAGTAGCCAGGCTGATGCACCTGCAGTACGAAGGCATACATTGCCATCACAACTTCTCGCGGGAACTGGTCCAGTTCTGTTTTGTAAAACTTACGTATATTTTCTATTTGTTGGTAAGAGGTTGACGAGTCATGGACAATGGATGTTGAGTGTTTTCTAACTGTGCCTATGGCACCCCACCCATACTTTTTACTGGGTTTATACTGAACTTCATTACAGTGCCAACAACACGCACTACTGCTGTCCAGTTGAGGGTTGAGGTGTGGTGCGTCAGGATGTGATGGTATCACCACTAACCCAACCTATACGAGCCGCTTGAGGAGGATAGTATAGGTTGGGCTAGTGTATTTTATTGAATATTTCTTAAGTTTGTGCGCGCTCGAAAATTTTCAAGATTTCTTTAATTTGTAATTCTAGGTTAAGTTCGGTTCGTTTAAGTTAACTTATATTACCCGACAATAATACAAATTAATAAAAACTGGTGACTTTACTTGCGGTAGCGCGGGGCTGCTGTAAAGTCTGGAGCGTGCATTTTCGCCAAAAACGTGAAAAAAAGTAGGACGGGCTACATTATCACCTTCATAATGATGTAGCAACACTCAATCTTCGTAACCTTCAGTATCCACTAGCAACACTCGCAAACACGCTACAACACCACCACCACCAGGTTCAACCAGGCTAGTAGGGAGGTCAAGACAAAGAGCAAAATAATGTACAAGACAGATGAATAGATGGCATTAAGCACACGAGCTAGGAGCAACTCTGCATGGCTGCGAATGTATGCACAGAAACAATTAGAAAAATAACAAGAGCAGGGAATGTTAAAACGGAACATAAACGAGTGATAAAACTGAAGGAGGAAGGATACAACAAACGGTAGAGAGGTATGAGAGTGAAGACATTGAAGGAAATAAAGAAAAGCAACGGGATGCTACAACGCATTCCCATGAATACTGAGCAAAGAAGTATAACAGCGAGTCCTTAGCAAAACAGTTGGTGTTGGATTACACGTAGGTGCCACTGTAATATACACACAGCAAGAGAGAGCTACAGAGCTAGAGCTACAGAGATAGAGAAAGCTAGAGAGCTACAGAGCTAGAGAAAGCTAGAGAGCTACAGAGCTAGAGAAAGCTAGATAGCGCTACAGAGCTAGAGAAAGCTAGATAAAGCTACAGAGCTAGAGAAAGCTAGAGCTACAGAGCTAGAGAAAGCTAGAGCTACAGAGCTAGAGAAAGCTAGAGAAAGCTAGAGAGAGCTACAGAGCGAGAGCGAGAGAGAGAGAGAGAGAGAGAGAGAGAGATACGGAGAGAGCGCTAGAGTGGTAGAGCTGAAGAGAGCAAGTGCGCGAGGATACGGGGGAAGGGGAGGAGTTCCACTACAATAGCAGTGCACAATAAGCAAGCAGAGGGTGGAGGTAGCCTTAACTTTCATAGTATGCAATAAGTGATGGGGGTCGGGAATGGGGAGGAGCTGTGAAGCAGTAAGGGTCGTACAGCACCTGGCTGTACGGCAACATTCAGGCTCCATCCGGAGAAAAATAAGTGCACAAGAACTGCATGTCACCAACACTAACATCATGAGCAACGAGGAGGGGGAGTTAGGGAGTAGATAACCTCACACACCACCGTTCCTACATATACCACTACCAACCATCCCATCTACTCCCCAACAACCCCAACAACCATCCTAACATCCACCTATCATCCAAAATGGTAATCCACTTATGAAAGTAACGTCAGCCCTGCGGGAAGCAAACTTTTAAAGCTGTCGCAGTTATACCGAATCCATTCCCAAATACTTTACGATATCCTCATCACCCTAATGACGTATCTCAGTTGAGACCAAGCGATCTCATTACGTAATGTATGCAAGCCAGCCTGTGACGGCACATTACAAGGAAACGAGTCTGTGAGAGGTAATATGACACGAAAAGACAATCATCTTGTTGGAATATGTAAGAAAAGAGCGCCAGTGTAATACAGAACAGGAAACTCGCCTTTTTCGTGGATTATGATGGGAAAAAACTATCCTGTGTAATAGAAGACAGCAGGAGAATAAAAATGTGATGGAATGACGAAACATAACAGGGAAAACCATCCTGAATCAAAATATAAGAGGAAAATGGTACTACTTGAAAGTCAGAAAAACCATCTGTGCAATGAAGTATAACAGGAAGAAAACATCTGTGACGGAGGATGACAAAAACCATCCTGTTTGATGGAAAACAAAAACCATCTTAGGTGATGGAGGATGACATGAAATCATCCTGTGTGATGTAAATACAACAGGAAAACCATCCTGTATGATGGAGTATGAATGTCAAGAAAAAAAATCATGTCTGCAGTTTGACAGAAAAAAAAAAAACGTCCTGCTTGACGAAGCACGACAGGAAAATCCTCCTGCGTGATAGGTGTCGGCTACGGGGAAAACTGTTTACCTATGAAAAAATATGGTACGCAATACAGTTGTACTTAAAATTACTGAAAAAAAAGCTAAGCGGTCAAAAGCTCAAAAGAGCGAATCATGTGATCATCATCCCAGTGTTAAGTTAAATTTTCCCTTTTGTCATTGACAAACAAAATACCCTCGCCACCACCACTGCATTGACTATTCAATCACGCCTCTTCCCTCCCGCGAATATTTGAGAGCTCCTGGTTGCCCGGGATTTCCAATTTCTTGCATATATTATATAAAAAAAACAGTTAGCATAAAGAAGACATTGTATCAAGATGAATATCTGGCAACAATCTTATTAAATACGACCAAAAATCAAGGCCACTGGGTAGGGGTCTGTACGTTGTCAAACCGCTCATCTGCACTAAGTGCCACACATAATGTGGTCGGAGTTTTGGCAATGAAAATTAATAATTAAAATTTAGTTATTTCACTAGTATATAAACTACCAGATTTAACTTTCCACCAGTTCAAAGGTCAGCTAATTAAAATCAAACACGGCCTTGAAAACCTTGTAAACCCGGCCACAAACATCCGATTGCTTAGTGATTACAATTTAATTGAGACACCTAAAATGAAAAGTGTAGAGGATGATGGAGGGAGGGGAGATAGTGGGAGGGGAGAGTGGTGGACGGGGGAGAGAGAGGTAAGGAGGGTTGATATCAGTGAGAGACTTTAGCTGTGCCCCTTCAGCTGAGCTTGTCCACTCATGAAGTGTCAACAATCTTAGCACGTAATACACGGGAAATTACTTCATTGAAATCAAAATAAGCGAAATAATAAATAAGTAAAATAAAACTAAAATAGTACGTGAAATAGTGAGTGAAATACGTGAAATAGTGGGTGAAATACGTGAAATAGTGGGTGAAATACGTGAAATAGTGGGTGAAATACGTGAAATAGTGGGTGAAATACGTGAAATGAGTTAAATATAACGTTAAATAATTGAAAAGTGAACTAAGGGTAATACATAAAATAAGTAAAATAACACATGAAATAATATGATTGTGTGTTGAAGAGCCGCCTTGTGGAAGCTCAGTTATAGTAAGAAAAAACGACGTCCCTGTAATGAAATAAACATGCGGATAAGTGCGTTCTTCCTGTGCACCATGGGGAGGGTGAATGAATACAGACAACTCAAAGCAGCAATGAACAACCCAATAAGAAATCAGTGCATTTCGCTCATTAACTCAAATGCGACACATTATAAGAGTCAAGAAAGAAGAACGACAACGGGCCGAATATAGAGGAAGAAAACACAAACAACTATAGAAACACTTCAATGGAATCCACAAACTAGGACAAAAACAAGACGGTAAATTAAATCAAGTGCGTTGAACTCCCACAGGCAGAGGACGCTCAGAACAGAATGCTGTATAAACAGACAAGGTTTTCAAGAAATACATGAACGCAGGTGCACGTCAAATTAAGCCTCATAAATGTCTTGGAATATTATGGAAGGTGAAAAAAAAACAGACATTTTACATTGTACTGCACAAATGGCTAGGCTAAAAATTAGAAGAGGCAGGGATAACAGTAAAGGTAATACAATGGATCAAGTAATACCTAGGGAAAGAGAAACGGACTGTCCAGGAGGAAATGTCAGGATGGACAAGTGAAGTTTCATAAGAATCGGTACTTAATTGGACCGGGACGGTCTCTGGTTTAAGTGACATGCCAAAACAGAGAATCCCGTGTATCTCTGTTAGCAGATGATGTTTAATTCATGAGAATAAAAACCAGAGACGACAGAAAAAGGCAATTGACGACCTGGACAATCTATGTTGTTCGGACATGTAGCTACTGGAATTTATCCCCAGCAAATGCAAGTTTATGCAAATTGGTGAAGATGAAAGACGAACGGAAACTGAGTAGATTTGAGAGATAAGACTTCATGCATCATTCAAGGAGGATCTACAAGGAGACCAGTGTACCCAGGATATCGCAGGAAACACGTGTAAACCACAATCTCTGGGTTAATGCACAAGTAGCGAACCCAAGATTAGTTTTCAGGAACTCAGCATGTAGTCCTTCATGGTCGTACATGCAACACGTGTCAATTCCATCATAATTTGCAGAATCAATATAAAAACCTGACCAAGCATGTTCATAAATTAGATAAAGGGCACATTCATGGGCGAGCAATAACCCCATAACGTCATTCAGTGCCTGGGATGTGGTTGGCAACCAGGTTTGATCTGAGAAAGGGAGGAGTTTCAATTCCTTGAATCAAGAACCCTTCACCGGCACTAAGATACCCCCCCCCCCTTAAGGACTGAAGAGAAGAGCTAAATCTGATGAGACATGATTAACAGTATGATGTACAAGATATTTAAGAGGACTTGACAGAGTAAAATTTATCTAGCTATTCAACTGCCTTTCTGGCTTTGTGTGCTCAGACGGCAGACCTTGCATGCTTCCTCTCACACTAGCTTGTAAGCTTCCTCTCACACTAGCTTGTAAGCTTCCTCTCACACTAGCTTGTAAGCTTCCTCTCACACTAGCTTGTAAGCGTCCTCTCACACTAGCTTGTAAGCGTCCTCTCACACTAGCTTGTAAGCGTCCTCTCACACTAGCTTGTAAGCTTCCTCTCACACTAGCTTGTAAGCGTCCTCTCACACTAGCTTGTAAGCTTCCTCTCACACTAGCTTGTAAGCGTCCTCTCACACTAGCTTGTAAGCTTCCTCTCACACTAGCTTGTAAGCTTCCTCTCACACTAGCTTGTAAGCTTCCTCTCACACTAGCTTGTAAGCGTCCTCTCACACTAGCTTGTAAGCTTCCTCTCACACTAGCTTGTAAGCGTCCTCTCACACTAGCTTGTAAGCGTCCTCTCACACTAGCTTGTAAGCGTCCTCTCACACTAGCTTGTAAGCTTCCTCTCACACTAGCTTGTAAGCGTCCTCTCACACTAGCTTGTAAGCGTCCTCTCACACTAGCTTGTAAGCTTCCTCTCACACTAGCTTGTAAGCGTCCTCTCACACTAGCTTGTAAGCGTCCTCTCACACTAGCTTGTAAGCGTCCTCTCACACTAGCTTGTAAGCTTCCTCTCACACTAGCTTGTAAGCGTCCTCTCACACTAGCTTGTAAGCTTCCTCTCACACTAGCTTGTAGCTTCCTCTCACACTAGCTTGTAAGCGTCCTCTCACACTAGCTTGTAAGCGTCCTCTCACACTAGCTTGTAAGCGTCCTCTCACACTAGCTTGTAAGCGTCCTCTCACACTAGCTTGTAAGCTTCCTCTCACACTAGCTTGTAAGCTTCCTCTCACACTAGCTTGTAAGCGTCCTCTCACACTAGCTTGTAAGCTTCCTCTCACACTAGCTTGTAAGCGTCCTCTCACACTAGCTTGTAAGCTTCCTCTCACACTAGCTTGTAAGCGTCCTCTCACACTAGCTTGTAAGCTTCCTCTCACACTAGCTTGTAGCGTCCTCTCACACTAGCTTGTAAGCTTCCTCTCACACTAGCTTGTAAGCGTCCTCTCACACTAGCTTGTAAGCGTCCTCTCACACTAGCTTGTAAGCGTCCTCTCACACTAGCTTGTAAGCGTCCTCTCACACTAGCTTGTAAGCGTCCTCTCACACTAGCTTGTAAGCGTCCTCTCACACTAGCTTGTAAGCGTCCTCTCACACTAGCTTGTAAGCGTCCTCTCACACTAGCTTGTAAGCGTCCTCTCACACTAGCTTGTAAGCGTCCTCTCACACTAGCTTGTAGCGTCCTCTCACACTAGCTTGTAAGCGTCCTCTCACACTAGCTTGTAAGCTTCCTCTCACACTAGCTTGTAAGCTCCTCTCACACTAGCTTGTAAGCGTCCTCTCACACTAGCTTGTAGGTCCTCTCACACTAGCTTGTAAGCTTCCTCTCACACTAGCTTGTAAGCTTCCTCTCACACTAGCTTGTAGCTTCCTCTCACACTAGCTTGTAAGCTTCCCCTCACACTAGCTTGTAAGCTTCCTCTCACACTAGCTTGTAAGCGTCCTCTCACACTAGCTTGTAAGCGTCCTCTCACACTAGCTTGTAAGCGTCCTCTCACACTAGCTTGTAAGCTTCCTCTCACACTAGCTTGTAAGCTTCCTCTCACACTAGCTTGTAAGCTTCCTCTCACACTAGCTTGTAAGCTTCCTCTCACACTAGCTTGTAAGCTTCCTCTCACACTAGCTTGTAAGCTTCCTCTCACACTAGCTTGTAAGCTTCCTCTCACACTAGCTTGTAAGCTTCCTCTCACACTAGCTTGTAAGCTTCCTCTCACACTATTTTTCCACTAGCTTGTAAGCTTCCTCTCACACTAGCTTGTAAGCTTCCTCTCACACTAGCTTGTAAGCTTCCTCTCACACTAGCTTGTAAGCTTCCTCTCACACTAGCTTGTAAGCTTCCTCTCACACTAGCTTGTAAGCTTCCTCTCACACTAGCTTGTAAGCTTCCTCTCACACTAGCTTGTAAGCTTCCTCTCACACTAGCTTGTAAGTGCTAACGCAGGCAAAACTATCGACACTGCTGCTGGATTCCAAGGATAAGACGAAGCACAGACACCACACCTTGTTTTGGTTACTCAACAGCTACAGGCACCCCATCAGGACGGTGGTACCTGCCTGGTACTGTACCATATATATGATTTTGTTCAGATTAACCCGGGGAGGGGGTTAGTAACCTAGGCGATCCCCCCAAAAAAGAGTCAATCAGTGTGGCTTATTTCCATTAAAGTCCTTTCATCCTCTTCCCGAGAATGTGACCCACAAGTTGGCTGACACCCAGGTACCCATTTTCTGTTGTCAATGTTTCGACTCGTCTCGAGTTCGAACACGGGTGCTTCAGCAGTGATCCGAAGGAGCTGCTTAATCCACGAGCCAATATAGATAAAAGACGCAAGCCATAAGTGAACACACATGGAGACTAACAACAATTAAGAGAAGTAAAACACTGTATATTTCACCCTCACACCTAGGCCCTTCTTCAAGAGACTCAGTATTCGTTACAATTGCTATTTTGTCTCAGTGGATTCGTTTTTGGCCAATGATCGTATTAATACATTTTATATTTTTTTGGATTACTTATGATGTGGTTTCTGTTAACGAATTTCGTAAAAAAAAAATAGAGAATACAAGTCAATAAAAGCAGGCAAATCAAAACATGGCGCGTATATTAAAAGTTCATAAAATCAAACTAGCCTTCACTGAACCAAGTTAAACGCAACCCAGTCTTGTACCACCATTGATACTCAAAATTAACCTTTGCTGCTCAACCACTGCTTTGCTAGACGTGTTGTGGCAGTATTTTTTTAATTCGATAATTTGTTTAATGTTTTGATTGCAAAAATATAAAAGTAGAAGCTTGTAAGATTTACCCGTTATCATACATGTTCATGAGATAAAAACGACCAGAAATCTTGTTAAACCACAAATTATGTAACGGACTTCCATTCCACATTCACAAGAGACGGGTAACACCTGAATGGATGTTTGCTATCTAACTTAAAGACGCAGAAAAAAAAATCAGCAAGCTGTAATTTGTAACGACAGCAGAACCTGCACTGAGGATAGGTAGTTCTTACTATAAAACTTCCAAAAAATGCCATACACGATACCCTGTTTCATCATAAGCAAATGCTTTCGAATAGAAGGGAGTACAGTATACTTTTGCTGGGCAGCCAGTGGCGACCAGGGCCTGAGTATCTCCTCGATCATTTTACTAGGTTTTCTTACAAGATTCCCGTCCCGGTAAACTTACAAATAATATTTTCTTTAAGCCAGCATTGGGTTGGCTACAAAAAAAATATATAAAACGCGTATATTTAACCATAAATTAGCAAATAAAGATGGCTGCGACACGTCTGGCAATGCAATGACTACGCAGCACCAGGAAACATTCAGATTGCGTAGGTATCGCTCGTGGTGATAATGAATTACGATGATACATAGTCTTCCTATTCCTCATGCTCCTAGTTCGCATGCTGCAGCATCAGTCACTAACTTGCACCTTCACAGTGAGGTCTCATATTCGTTGTATGCGCTTCAAGAAGACAAGAAGGACTCACCAGCCGGGTTCCCTTCCAGCCCCACGTGGGCCGGGATATGGCCTCACTTGAAAAGTCATGCCACACCCTCGCTATAGAGTGTGGGCTCCATATTGTGATAGTAATCTACCTACCTGGAGGGCATTCCGGGGGTCAACACCCCCGCGGCCCGGTTCATGACCAGGCCGCCTAGTGGATCAGGGCGCTCTATTGTGTGATTAGTTTGTAGTTACTTAGTCCTAGCTAATATTTCCTCCAGTTTTCCGTAACGGAGTATATGGAATTTGTCTTCCCACACCCGTACAATAACCGACCCTTCTTCAGGAGCCCGTGGCAGGTCATCTTTTGATTAAGACTTGTCAGGACAGTGTTCCTGACGAATATAACAATAAAAACAGCAAAACTTCGGATTCTTATCCGACTTGCCATAGTCCCACTTCCACATTACGTTGGAATAATAAAACTTAATAAACTATGAGCCTTCAAGAGGGTTGGATACCTTGATGCTGGTGAAGAGTTTTATTAAAATATATTGAGTTAACCTCACCTTCATCGGATTCAACCCGATTTTTCTACCATGCTTCCCAATCCTTAGGTGCTATGACCCTCGTAGGTTTAGCGATTCCCCATGAATATAATAATAATACACAGGCAACTTTACACGTCCAAAAAGCCAATGTCTATGATTTACCCGTGACCGTTTTCGAGGAATTTTCTACTTTCGCAGTCCGGCCTGGCGACAAGCTTCCCTGTTGTTAGCCTGGTCAAATAGGCTGCTGCTTCTGGTGGCCAAGTGACCAATATAAACATTTTCAATTCAGAATTATGGAAAACAATTTCAAAAAGAAAATAAGTGTTATCACCCTTCTCAGCCACACAATAACACCGTCACCTTAAAGTTAATACTTTTGTAGTAGTGAAAGAGACCTGTTAGAGTATTCTCAATCTTGGTCCTGGCCTTGTCTGTAGATGCCTTTCTTTTTCATTACATTGTCAAATGATCTAAACATCAGAACACTCGTGACTTGACCTGATCTTTATCTCCTCCTCTTCTATATTTTCACTACCTTAACTGTTTTCTGCCAAGGTGGGGTTTGTCCTTCGCTTTTTTTTTTTTGTCCCACGGGATTTTGTCCTACCCCCATGGGTCATTAACTCTCCTGCAGTATTCCTCTGTTCTCTTGTTCTTATAGATTACGTTCACTATTAGTACTATTTATTCGCTAACACTACTGTCCTTTTTTCACTACCATTTTCTTTTTTCCATCTTTACTACTATTGCACTACTACAATATTCCCTCTTCGCGTTCTACTATTCCCGTGTCCCCCTCGTATATATTCTGGATCCCTTCCCTTCGCACTTGTGTGTGACTAATGGTCCAAGTCGGACCGAAATGTCTTCATAAGTTTGTCTCCTACGTGGGGGTTATTTATGTATCACACCTAAAAATGAGACCACTTTTGTTTTATTTGTATACTCTCAATACTCAAGCCCTGCTTGACAAATCAGTGATGACAGTTAACAACAAACAATTTAGTGCTACGTGCATATAATCAATACTGATACCGTACCACTTACTCGGTGATCACGACTAACAATACAGAGGTGTATTCACAAACAGTACACAATGTCATTAGCCGGATCCTTGGCGCTCGTACGTCAGCAGTTTAACCAGGAGGCCTGGTCGTGGACTGAGTCGCGGGGGCGTTGATCCCCGGAATGCCCTCCAGGAGACTCCAGGTAGTGAGCGAGTCATCATTTGACAAGGCCCCCGCGTTAGACTGGCGGAGTCCTCCTTTGTATTACAAACTACTAGAACCGTTTAGTCTGCGATTTAACAAAAAAAAGTTGTTAATCTTATTAACTGGCTGATATTACAAATTTGCTATTTGCTGGTTGACCAGGCAAGCACCAGAAGAGCCTGGCCCATGGCCGGGCTCAGAGAGTAGATGAACTCTCGAAATTCTTCAAAGGTAAGGTAAGGTATATGCTAAGCTGATGTTATCCCGACTTTACTGTCATATTATAAACATAACCAAAAATGATTCCAAATCCGTCAGTCGCAGGTCAAACCATATCAATAATTCGTTCCCAGCCATAGGCTACAAGTCGCAGCAATTTTTTAAAAAAAAAAGGGGGGGGGGATCTCCCTGCTATTTAGGAAAAGTGGCTGGATTCTTATTAAGGCACGGTGACCCAGCGTCGAGTGCACAAACCTCTCGGTAGCATGGAGGGAGGGGGAACTAACTCACGTGTCCCAGTGTCGGGAGGGAGAAAAGGGCACAAACCATATTAACACGTCAAAAAGAACGTTATTTAACGCCCTCTTCACCATAGCTCTGTCTTCTGTTACATCGTCATAACATACTCCTCGATATGCCATTTTTGCATTTGTTATAGTGTTATTTTTTTTTACTGAGTTAACCTACCCAAAAATGACGCATAAGAGAAATCAGCAACATTTTTGCCTTAAGAGGAAGGGTTACAAGCGTAAGGGTTGATATTCCGTGAGAAAGAAAACACCAGCAGAGGTACAAGCCGCTTCATGGGAAGGTCACACGCGCTCTGCTGCTAAATTCCAGACTGCGATTATTGATTGGTCAGGGACGGAGCGCTGTCGTTGATCTGAAGTTAACTGATGCTTCAGAATAGTAAGTAACCATCGAGGCACTGTCAGCGAGTCAGCGACACAGCCTTGAAAAATGATATGGTGATACCGACAATATGCGGAAAAAGACACTTAGGTACAGTTCAGGACATTTATTAGAGGAAACAGTTCGCCACGAGTGACTTTTTCAGTCCTATGAAACTGAATAGGACTGAAGCCGGCGCTCGTGGCGAAACATTTCTAATAAATGTCCTGAAATGTACAAGTGTCATTTTTCAACACAGACTTGTTTTCCAGTGATCCTTTTATGACGCAAATCAAAGCTTCAGTTTCATAATGTTCTTTGCATAAATATTTTTTCATTTTAAGTTAGGTTATTTTAATATATAAAAAGGTATATTAACCACAAATAAGTAAAATATAAAAAAATAAAGAAAAACCTTGACATGCCTAACAGAGCGGGTTCTCTCCAAACTCGGTCAACGTGTAAGCAGCAGACATGGCGCACGAACTGGACTCTTACGAACTCTTAAAATGGAAGCCTACCCATTGAGCACAAGAAAGCCAATATAAAGTTTAATCTAAATACATAATATTAAAATATTAATCCCATGAATAAACATTTGATCCTATAAATTCATTAAAGAGCAAACAGATAAAATAATTACGTGGTTAATTTGTAGTCACAACTGATAATTCATTTTCGCACAGGGTGATAATCGTGCACATTTCAACGTTTCCTGGTTACGCTCTGACACCTCGTTGACACACCGTGGATTTTTTTTTGTAATTAGCTTATACGAGGTAAAATTTTAGTTTATTGTATAGGTTATGTACGTAACTCACCCTAATCAAATCAAGGTACGGGTGGGGATTGAACTCGCAGCTAGAGTTGTAAAACTCCAGACCGGCGCATTAGCCACTGGGCTAGCTGGCTACAAAAAGATTCATGAACAAGGTATATTTATACACCATAGGAAGGTTAGCATAGGCACCACTGTGACCACAAATGCAAACTTTTACAGATGAATCTCCCGCCAGAGTGGCCGTGACGAACTCTAGCTCACCCCAACTTAAAAAAAAGGGGGGGGGAACTTGACATTATTTTACACTTTTCAATACATACAACCTATGTACTTCATGGAATAAGTATTATTGTGCAAATTTTTATTTTGAGAGATATTAAGGAAAATCGGGTAGGCTTAGTTAGATTAGGTGAGGCTAGGTTAGGTAACATTTAATTAAGTTTCAGACCTTAACCTGAAAACGCCACCCGTCTTTGTTTACATTCGACTGGGTGGCGAGACGAACCTCGTGTGCTGCGCGACCTAAATAAACGTACTCATTTTCCTTTTATCACAAAATAATTTGCACAAGAAAATGATTACTTAGTCCATTATGTACACAAGTTGTATTCTACCGAGTAAGTGTTACCGAAAACTGTATCATTAAGTTTACATCATTATGTATTAATATTGACGGGATAAGGATAGGACAGAGGTACAATATGAGCTAACAGTGCATTCACAGCTACTCTACAGGTGCTTTACAACCTCTATTCTTCAAGGGAGGGGGAAAAGGTTACTTGGATGCTGAAGGGCTCTTGTTCCGAGGATTTGGAACTATTCTTCCCTTCAGATCAAATCGACTGCCTCCCATTCCTAGGAGCTAGTTTAGTTTTAAGATTCAGCTCATGCCTATGGATTCAATAAATTCTAAATTACATATACCAACGGAAGTAACCAAACAATACTATCATTACATTCACGGGGAAGCGCTAAACCAGTAGGGTTCATACAGCTCCTTGGGAATAGAAGGTAATCAGGTTCGATCCGAGGAAGAGGACAGGCCCAATTCCTTGGATCAAAAGCCTCTCACCAGCATCAATGAAGTTCCCGTAAGTGATGGCAGTAACAAAAAAAAAGTGAATATAATTATTTCCAATCACAAAAATAGATGGTCAATATTAAAATAAATAATAGCACTTAAAAACGGCGACTAGAGAAGCAGCAAGCTATTCTCCCGGACCAATAGAGGTTAGGTTAGGTTAGGTTTGTCAGGACACCGGACAGGTGTTTCCTGACGCGGGTCTTAGTCAGATGATGACCCGAACATTCAAATCTGAATATTTCCTAGGCCATTTCGCTGCCAGACGCATTTCGGTGTGTTTATCTAATTTGCTTATTTATAATTAAATATATTTTTTTATATGTGTAACCTAATCCAACTTAATCTAAATTAAAAATCTAGCCTAAAATACAGCACGATTTTGAAAAAAAAAAAATAACGCTGAATAAAATGCTGCAGACAGAAGCAGGGAGACTGACTACAAAACTACTTAAACACTACTGCAGCCTGACGCCGCCGTCTACCACCACACACTCAACTCCAGTATATAATTAATAGGAGTAATTCACAGCTAACCTTCAATTTCGAGAGGCAACCTTAGTCTTAGACGGTGTTTCGGTTCGTCCTGGGATATTACCAAGTCGCTGTAATGGTCCAGGACAGACCAAAACGTATCCGAATTTCTCTCTCCATACTGTGGGTTAGTTGCAATTTGTTTCAGCTACAGTACAATATTCTGACTTGTTCTTGTAGCGAAAATAAAAAAAAATCCTAGCACTGTCAAGAACCAACCAATCACCCACCACACATGAACGTTTGGTTTCCAGAGAATTAGGTCACTAGGATGCATATAAATATGCAATCTGGGAGGGAGAATTCTGAGTTGGGGAGGGAGTGGAGCTGCAGCGTTGTGGGGGGTGGCAGTGGGGGAGGGATTAGGGTTGGAACCTTGTCGGTGGTGGGGGTATATGCGCCCGTGCATGCGTGCCATTTTCAACATGTGTTTCCTATTTTTTATGTATGAGGATATATATACAAACTCCCAGAAATCAATAATTAAAGTGGTCAAGACGAAAATGGTGACATTCTCAGACAACTAGATAAGCTGTTTTCAAGGTTCTTAAGGAATGTAAGGAAGAACTTAGTAATCATTAGCTAGCCTCTTTAACAGATCACTACAAACGAGCATTATACCGGATAAGGGGAAATGTGATACCCATTTACAAAATGGGTAATAGGTCCTTAGCTTCAAGTTATTGCCCAATTAGCCTAACCTCAATTGTGGGAAAGTTGATGGAATCAATAATTGCTGATGCAATTTAATCAACGGATACCAGCACGGTTTTATAAAAAAGGAGTTCTTAACGAATTTACTAACATTTTTTCACCAAGGAAACTCATCAAAGGTAAAGATATTCGAAGTGGTAGACCAAAATAAAGAATACGATATTGTGAATATGGACTTCAGTAAGACCTGATAAATTTCCACACAGGAGACTGATAAAAACAAATAGCGGCACGTGGTAGAAATTATCTCCTGGGTCGAAGCATGACTGACCAATAGGCAACAGTTTGCATTAATGGGGAGAAATCAGAATGGGGACCCATTACGAGTGGTGTGCCACAGAGATTGGGACCCTTCTTCAAAATCAACATA
>WNWK01007389.1:0-12500 GCA_009830355.1 Cherax destructor | reverse complement strand
CATGCTGGGTATCATTAATCAAATTATGGTTATCTAGATGGCTTCTAATAATATCAGCTATAATTGACTCTAGTAATTTGCCTACAATTGAGGTCAGGCTTATTGGGCGGTAGTTTGACGGTAGTGACTTGTCCCCTGCTTTAAAAATAGGAATTACATTAGCCATCTTCCACATATCAGACACTACACCTGTTTGAAGAGATAAATTAAAAATGTTAGATATTGGTTCACAGAGTTCCATTTTGCATTCCTTAAGAACCCTTCAAAAAGCTCATCAGGACCCGGCAATTTATTTTGTTTCAGTCGGTCCAGCTGTTTCATAATCATTTCGCTAGTGACTGTGATATTACATAATTTATCTTCTTCTGGGCCTCTGTAAAAATTAATTACTGGGATATTATTAATGTCTTCCTGTGTGAAAACCGAGAGAAAATAATTATTAAAAATAGAGCACATATCATTCTCCTTGTCAGTAAGATGCCCAAAGTTATTTTTAAGGGACCTATCTTATCCTAACTTTTGTTCTATAAACCTGGAAAAAACTTTTTGGGTTAGTTTTTGAATCCTAGCAACTTTAATTTCATAGTCCCGTTTAGCTTTTCTTATTCCCTTTTAACGTCCCTCTTAATGTCAGTATACTGATTTATAAGATGACCCTCACCTCTTTTATGCGCCTATAAATTCCTTTCTTCTGCCCTAAAGATATTTGAGCCTATTATTCATCCATTTTGGGTCATTTCTACTTGATCTAATTTCTTTATACGGGATAAATGTTCTTTGGGCAGCCTGTATAGTGTTAAGAAAACTGTCATATTGATACCTCTCTTCTTCACCCCAGTCCACAGTTGATAAGTGTTCTCTAAGTCCATTATAATCTGCTAAGCGAAAATCTGGGACCATTACTGAATTATCCCTACTATCATACATCCATTCAATGCTAAAGGTAATTGACTTGTGGTCGCTTGACCCGAGTTCCTCTGTAATTTCTAAATTATTAACAAGGGTTTCCTTGCTTGCCAGAACCAAGTCAAGTAGGTTATTTCCCTTGTAGGTTCTGTTACAAACTGCTTCAAAAAGCAATCCTGAACTACTTCTAAAAGTCGTTAGATTCTAAATTCCCTGTCATGAAATTCCAATCAATCTGACTAAAGTTAAAGTCCCCTAGAATTACTACGTTATCGTGTCTTGTGGCCTTAACAATTTCCTCCCAAAGTAGTCTCCTTGTTCCCTATCTAAGTTTGGAGGACGGTAAATCACGCCTAAAATAAATTTTCACACCCTCTGAAAATTCTATCCAGACAGACTCTGTATGTGTTAATTCAGACTTTATACCCGTTTTTATGCAACAATTTAAATGATCACGGACATAGAGTGCCACCCACCCCTTTCCCGATACTTCTGTCTACTTGGAACAATTTAAAACCCTGAATGTGACATTCGGCAGGCAAGTCCCGATTTTTCATATTAAACCATGTCTCAGTTATTGCAAAAACATCAATATTACCCGTACTTGCAACTAATCTCAACTCGTCCATCTTATTCCTAGCACTCGACTATTGGTGTAATATATATTTAGAGACCCTCCTTTCTCTTTACCCTTCCTGCTCATCTCTGTTTTCCACTATACCTATTACTGTCCTTGTCATCTAGTGTCACTAGCTTTCCACTATCCACCTTATTCTGCCTATTACTAGTTCTCCTACAACTTATAATATTACTACACTGGGACTTCTCTGTTTTCCCCCAAAACCCATACCACTAACTATTTCTAGTTTAAAGCCCTAACAGCTCCCTCCACTGCAGTTGCCAGTGCCCCCACCCCAGACCTGGATAAGTGAACCCCATCCCTGGCATACATGTCATTTCTGCCATAGAAGAGGTCCCAGTTGTCAATGAATGTTACTGAATTTTCCTTACAGTATTTGTCCAGCCAGCAATTGACACCAATTGCCCTGGACACCATTCATTTCAACTCCTCTCCTTGGCAAAATACCACATATGACAGGGTTCCACCCTTCTTCCTAATTATGTCTATTGCTGACCTAAACCTGCTAGTCAGGTCCTCACTCCTACGTCTGCCAACATCGTTGCCTCCAGCACTGAGACAGATAATAGGATTAGTCCCATTACCTCTCATGATGTCGTCCAGACGGCTAACAATATCCTCCATCCCAGCCCCAGGAAAGCAAACCCTCTGTCTCCTACTCCTATCAATCAAACAGAAAGCCCTATCCATGTACCTAACCTGACTGTCCCCAACAACAACAATGTTTTTACCTTCCTTTGTGTCTTTCGTCGTGACGCTCCCAGAAGTCGACTCACATTCATCGGGTAGCACGGAGAATGGGTTCGATGTTTCCACAACATTCTCCTGGGTCATCGTTGTTTCTACCTCTCCACCCGTCCTCTTGAGCCTTAACTTTGTCCCATGCGTTTTAGCCACTGTCCAGGTTCCTTTCCTGGCTTGAGGATTCTCAACAGGAGGATTACTACGAATCCTCTTGTTTTCCTCAGTCAGTCGCTGTATCTCAAGCTTAGCTACCCTCAGTTCTTCCTTCAGCTGCTGGTAGAGTAGCACAAGAGAGGACATCTTCTTCAGATTGACAGAGAGCACACAAGACACGTCTTCACTGAGTTAAGTCAGGTCCACCACTGAGTTAAGTCAGGTCCATTACTGATACTATCACTCACTACAACATTCACAATTAACTTCACCATCATTACTGATACTATCACTATCATCCTCATTACAACATTCACAATTAACCTCACCATCATTACTGATACTATCACTATCACTACAACATTCACAATTAACCTCACCATCATTACTGATACTATCACTATCATCACTACAACATTCACAATTAACCTCACCATCATTACTGATACTATCACTATCACTACAACATTCACAATTAACCTCACCATCATTACTGATACTATCACTATCATCACTACAACATTCACAATTAACCTCACCATCATTACTGATACTATCACTATCACTACAACATTCACAATTAACTTCATCATTACTGATACTATCACTATCATCACTACAACATTCACAATTAACTTCACCATCATTACTGATACTATCACTATCATCACTACAATGCTCAGTCATTAATATTGTCATCTCTGTTTTCCTCACTAAACATAAATTCCATTAACAAAAATATAAAAAATAATACAAATAATAATAATAAAGAAATAATACAAATAATAATAATAAAGAAATAATAAGAATAATAAAAATAATAATTGTTTTCTTTTCTGAGTTGCTCATTTATCAAGAGTTTCAGTGACTCAAACAGTTACAACAGCTTGTAGTTCTTCCTCCTGAGGTGAATTTTCTTCAAGTAACTCCAACATTTGGTTGAAGCAGGTCACCAAGGTGTTGTGACCTGCTACGGTCTTCAGGTGACCCAGCACCCAGAGTTCGTCTTCGGAATATGTTTTTAAGATCTTTTTTGTTGAGTTTTGATAATATGGCGACAATGGTACTCTGGCACGACCCTGGCAGGGTAGCAATGCCAGTGTATAATATAAAACACAAAAAACACTGATGAATGTGTTTATACTATATATGACAAACTGGACATACAATATTGCCTCATAACTTTGGTTGTGAGGGTAACGACAACCGTAGTTCTCAGTGTTGAGGATAGATAAAGCCATATTGGGAGTAATTGAGCATAATGCGGTCACAGGCAACATGTTTCCCAATTCATTTTTATTTGAATCTCTGGTATTTTGATTTCTTGTTGAGTCAGTGGCTAAGTCAGTAAAGGTGTTTTCCTTCCTGGTGAAAGGATAAAAAGTTGGTATGCGGAGGAATCTTCCATTTGTGGCTAGGTCCATAATATAAATTTGGGTGATGGGCACCATAATACAAAATATGGCAATAATGAATCTTGTCCTGAGTAGTCCTCCGTGGGAACCAGCATAATTGCTCCAGTATGTTTTAGTATTCTTTTGTATTTCTTCGTCCGTTTTTCCAGGGTTCTGTAGGAATGTTTTGAAGGGTTTGTGCTCTAAAAATAATTTGAGCACAAAGGGAATACAATTTAGGAAAGACACCACGATTATCCTCTCCTTCATGAAAGATAACACAGGAGAGTAACTATTAAGGTCACCCTGCTGCGCTTCTAACTCGGTAGTGGGTCCTGCAGATGTTGATGACATCGTCATCTTCATCTATATATTCATAATATATATATATATATATATATTATCATGTATCTCTCTCTCCTCCGCTCCAATGAGTACATGTTCAAGACTTGAAGGCGTTCCCAATAATTTAGATGTTTCAATGGCTCAATGTGAGCCGTAAACGATCTCTGAATTTGTTCCAGCTCTGATATTTCTCCTGCCCTGAACGGGGCCGTCAGCACAGAGCAGTATTCTAAGTGAGGGAGCACTAAGTTCTGGAAATTTCCTCACGAAGTAGCCTCAGATCAAATACAATTAACGAATAATTGCTAGTTTTTCTAGATTCAAAAAGTTTCATAATAGATCAAAACACTTGTATGAAATTTTTATATTCCAAAGACATTCAAGAAATGGCTCATTCAGTATTATGGAAACTTTCCACGGTTATTGAAATTTCTTGTTAATAAATGTGCGATACCTATGCAAAAATGAAAAACTCATCTGCATAGTTCACCAGTTTTACTTAACATCAGTAGACGGCCAAAAGGTCCGAAAAAATTCCAAATGCATTAGCAAATGCAATTATCTATACAATAAACAGAGAATGGGTATTAATGAAAATGGGGCATTACATCAAAGCAAGTTCAACTGTCTATATACAATTATGGGTTCTTTTCCCCCCAAAAATGCTTACATTAGCCATAGGCATAGAAATTAACGGTGAGGCACCGGGGAACAAAACTACCACGGGAATGAAGAGCCCTACCACATATAACAACTTTAGCAATTAATACATAAGCAAAATAGTTACCTTGCAACCCATTGGGAGACAAACGGTCAAACGCTGGTTGACAGGTCTCAGGTCGAAATATCAAACTTTAGTCTATAGTGGCCATTCGTCGCGATGTCCGCATAGAATCACGACATTTAAGGTACTCCGGAGAATTCGTGAAATTTTCAGGTTTACGATTATGTACAATAGCCTCTATGTTATATAAATGCATCAAGCTTGAACAAGCCTAAACAATTATTATTTAATGAAAAGTTATCATGTTTCAAAATTGCCGAATCGAAGATTTTCTTTCTAGCCAATCCAAACCAGGAACTATAATTCTGGCTTCCAACAATTTTGTATGTTATTGCATACACGTATGCGATTAAATATGGCATTAGATTCTTGCGCTCTTCGGATCGAGTACTGGTGTTGTACTAACCTAACATCGTTTTTCTTTTTTTTTTTCAAAATCTTGATTAACATGCTCTTAACCATCCTTGAATTCTTGAAGACTACTTGTATATCGAATCTTTTTTAGGGTATTCGGCAAAACAAATATTCTCGTTATAAGGGAGAACGAACACATTCCTAACTTTAGTTGTATGATTGTAGGAGTAATGGATATAGGAACACAGTGGTGGCTTTCCTATATACTGTGAACTTGAAATTTCTATCAACACGGTAGATTAACCCCACCCCCAGGGAGGGGAAGAGAATGATAGGAGCTGAAACTCAACCACAGAGCCCCCTCAAGGGATGTTCCCTGACGCCGGTGAGGGGCTTCTGATTCAAGGAATTCGACCGGACCTTCGTCTCTTGAATCGAACCTGATTGTCTTTTTTTCCCCCAAGCGCTGTATGACCCTTACGGGTTCGGCACTTCCCATGAATGTAATAATACAAAAATATTAAACGAAGTTACCGGTAAAAACGCACAATGAAGACCTAGTTATTTCAAAACATTACATAAAGAATACTTCAAAACTGGTAATAGCACCAACCAAAGCAGAACATTCCAAAACCAACTTTTTTTTATATAAGAGCTGATACAGTTACACAACATTTGCGAGACATTCAGCCTAGTTATTTGATACAATGGCAAGGATTGGTCTTGTTTCTGGCTTTCAAGTTAAAAAAAAAATTAGTCTTGCGAAAACTGGAAATGGGAGGAATTTGCGAGATTTGAAGAGTGTTTGATTCGTTCATGGTAATACAAAAATAGCTAATACATAAGAACATAGTTAAAATTCTAGATTATAAAAAAGGAAATACGAACCTACATAAGAACACTAGTAAAACAGCAATAATAAAAAAATTAACCTAAGAGCACAGGTAATTTTTTTGCATTAAAGGAAATACGAGCCTACAAAAAATATAGAGAAAACTCAACAATAAAAATATAACGAATCTATTAGAACACAGGTAAAAACCATATAACAAAAGAAAAAAATATTAGCAAGAGCAAACAAAATCACTTGATGCAGCAAGGCTTCAAACACCGTTCGTCGCATTTTGTGAAGCACCTCCCGCCAAAAATGTGTTGGCAAGCAATGCTAGGACGCGCACTGGTATGTGCTTAACCCCTCACGTCAAACTCCCAGGCACAACACACCACGCCAGAGAATACGTGCTCACTCAGGGTAATTACAATAACAGACCAACAAGTCGTTCTACCGTGACCAGCCATAGAGAATAGCGGCACCACATTCACATCAGTAGACACTACCGTCTTTAGCAGCAGACGCTACACTTCCTGCCACGCCCACGCTCTAACACTTACTCATTTTACCACATTTTTATTGCGTAATTCGTAACGTTACTTTTTAAACTTTCCCTGTAAACTCACAAATGCTACTTTTTAAACTATCGTAGGTTACATAAACCTATACAAGATATAAACAACAAATGAGCAAATTAAAAGAAAAGCGCCGCGACATGTCTGGCAACATGATGGCTAAGCAGTCCCAGGAAATGTTCAAATGTGCATGTTTATAACACCAGGTGCAAGAATGGGTTGAGCCAAATCGACAACATTACCACTGAAAGGGTAACCATATAACATTCAGGTCAGGTGGTTTCCATTGATGAATCCAGTTATATCTACTTATCTGTTAAAGATTCCCGTTATCACCGCCCACGCGGTCCTGAACTGGCCTCTTAAAATGGAAAAAAAATATTTAAAAGTGATAAGAACCATTTAAACAGGAATTAAAAATCAGTGTATACTGAAAATCAAATATCGGCACTCCTTCCAGAGTGTAAACAGTATAACAGGCTTTCCTTTGAGATTCATAGCAGGACGGATGTACCTGAAGAGGCAGAAGATGAAGTAATTAGTCCCTCAGCCTATGAGCAGGTGTTCAGTACCGTAGTCTTAACGAATCTGAAGCACAGGCAGCAAGACTACGGTACTGAACACCTGCTCATAGGCTGAGGAACGAATTACTTCATCTTCTACCTCTACAATCTTCTGTGTTGTACTGATAGTCACTGGTTGGCGAAACGTCTACAGTAGTACCTCCCTTTGTGGTTGCTGCCTGCCAACATACAGCCTATTCAAAAACAATAACAGCCGTTGCCTACCAAGGCAAGGTGACCAAAAAAAAAAAAAAAAAAAAAATTCACCATTATTCATTCTCTAGCGGTCTTCCCAGAAATACACAGACATCACAAAGCAAGTGATCCACAAACCACATCTTCGCCTGCCTTTGAAAATTCAGGCACTATTTCTTTAGAGACATTTTGAAACAAACAGAACTTCGTGGTTCCTGTCGTAGAGCTTGTTTAGCAATTAAATGTATTACAGTCATGGGAAAGCGCTAAACCCGATAGGGTCATAGCGTGTAAGGAATGTTAAGTTATCAGGTTAGAACAGAGGAAAGGGAAAATAGATCAAATTCCTTGGGTGAAGAATCCTTCAACATTCAAGAACTCCTCCCCCCCCTCCCGTGGAGGGAATTACATTTATATGATCATCAACCAGTCAGCAAATGACCAATGTTTAGAAAAAGCTGTGCAACATGCATGTTGATTCGACCCAAAATTATCTAAGACCTGGCAACCTTGCTATAGACCAATTATATCCTCCAAAACACTAGAGGGAGTTCCTTCGGGCATCAGTAAAGTAATTAAACAAACAAGCGACATTTTGAGGTACCTTACATATTTGATAATGTATTCCTTGAAACTCTGAACATAGTGTTCTTAGTAGACGTAATTATAAAGCATCGCGATAATAAAATACAAAGAATGCAAGTATTTGATACATGTAATTGTTAAGACACAAGTACCGACATAAGGGACAATAAGACACAAGCAATATGACAACGACATATTGTTCACAGGAGCTATACCAAATGATCACCTATAATACACAATGAAAGTGATTAACAAGTACACTTTGCAGTGCATCATTCTGATTATATATTTTATGACCAAGTTCAGGTCATAAAATGTATAATCAGAATTCAAGTTTAAATGCAGAAGTCCACGCAAATGCAATTTATATTTGAGGTGCAAACAGTGATCTATGATCAGTGTGGGTCTGTGATTATGTAAGTAAAGACACAGACAGACAACACGGCACACATGTCTCGTCACGTACCTCGACCTTAAGCTTGGAGTCATTAACACAGTCCCACTTTTTGTTTGTTTGTTTATTATTTGCTAAGAATGTGACTTGACGAGGGCGTCAACCAGATATAACCCACTTAGCTGTTCCTTGGAGGCCTAGTTAACCAGATATAACCCACTCCGCTGTTCCTTGGAGGCCTAGTTAACCAGATATAACCCACTCCGCTGTTCCTTGAAGGCCTAGTTAACCAGATATAACCCACTCCGCTGTTCCTTGAAGGCCTAGTTAACCAGATATAAACCACTCAGCTGTTCCTTGAAGGCCTAATACTTAAGTGGTAAATAAGACTTGTGAAACACCAGGGTATCTTTATTCTGAAGACGTTTCGTCAACCAGTGTCTTTATCAATTCATAAGCGGAGACAGAAGAAGACGAGGTAATCAGTCCCTCAGCCTAGATGAACACCACAGAAATCTTGATAAATCTGAAGCAAGGGTAGGATGATGGTGGCTTACACAGGAGTCGGATTAGGTGCAGCAGTTAAAGGCATCGTCACCGTAGGCGTGCCTTTAACTGCTGCACCTCACGACTCCTATATAAGTGATAATCTTCCTACCTTTGCTTCTTCTTCCTATGTAGGTAGAACCACAGCCTGAAGTATCAAGATCTGCTGATGAAGATGCGACGTCAGACACTCCCCAACATGGGGAGCCACAGCAAGAAAGAAAGAAAGATGACCGACACCCTCTACCTAGGGGGCCAATGCCGGGTCACCATTTGGAGAAGACCCGGGCCGGATGTACCGGCGAACATACAACAACAACAACCTTTGCTTCAGATTCATTATGTCTACTGTGGTGAACACCATCTAGGTTGAGAAACTGATTACCTCGTCTACTACTGTCTCCAGTTTCAACACCTTCACATAACCTCTGTGAATTTATAAAACCGCTGGTTGGCGAAACGTCTTCAGAATAAAGATACCCAAGCATTGCAAATGTGTTTTATTTATCAACTTGTCGGTACTGTATACCATTAATGCTACCAATGTTCAAGTGGTCACTTCTTTAGACTCATGGCAGAGCGTGGACAATGGTGTAACATAAGAACATAAGAACATAAGAAAGGAGGAACACTGCAGCAGGCCTGTTGGCCCATACTAGGCAGGTCCTTCACAATCCGTCCCACTAACAGAATATTTGCTCAACCCAATTTTCAATGCTACCCAAGAAATAAGCTTTGACAATTCTACCCACTCATGCGCGAGTCCCACTCAAATCCAACCCCTCTCACTCATGAATTTATCCAACCTAAATTTGAAACTACCCAAGGTCCTAGCTTCAATAACCCTACTAGGCAGACTGTTCCACTCATCAACTAACCTATTTCCAAACCAATACTTTCCTATATCCTTTCTAAATCTAAACTTATCTAACTTGAATCCATTATTGCGGGTTCTCTCTTGGAGAGATATCCTCAAGACCTTATTTATATCCCCTTTGTTAATACCCATTTTCCACTTGTATACCTCGATCATGTCTCCCCTCATTCTACGTCTTACAAGTGAATGTAATTTTAGGGTCTTCAATCTTTCTTCGTAAGGAAGATTTCTAATGCTATGTATTAATTTAGTCATTCTACGCTGAATGTTTTCTAACATAGCGAAGATACGAACTGCACTAGTGTTCCATACAGGGTACCTTGACATCTTCATGCTCATGAGCTTCTAAAAAAAAAAATCAAACGAGCCATTCCATCTTTGAGTCACGACCCGAGCATCGGCATGACAACCAACACTGACAATGCTAAACCCGTATTGTTCATTCATCAAGTCGAAGGTGAAATATTTAACGAAAACATAAGCAGCTTGGACACCGAGAACGGAGAATTGTGAAGTCTTAGTCAAGGTTTGAGTTTCTGGTGAGCGAAATAGCCTGAAATAAAGTATCTTAAATATTGCATGTATCCAATGACCTATTGGTATTTTCATACCCTTACTCTCGATACGTAGCCCCCCCCATCCCCCCACTAACTATTACCGAACACATCTCCAAGATCTTCAACAGCATACTCAAGAGACACCATTGATTCTTACCACCATAGGCATAAACAGGCAGAAAAACTAACATTACTGAAAGGATATGCACCATGTCTGGAAATAACTGTCAATATTTACGTAAGTGAAACATTCAGACCTTCACAAGCGAATTTCAGAACATCAATATGCCGCCAGAACCTCAAAAACACCTGCGTAATACACCGTAATTCATACAGCCATTAGATAAACTGCAGAGGTGCTCATAGCTGCCAAGGACGGCGACACTTAAAAACGACGCCTTGAAAGTGCACAACTTTAACCCTAAGAATGATTTTTATAATTTAGCTAAACCTCTTGCCAGAAAGCTTCTTGCTCGCTTGGGAATCGCGAAGTGACTTGACGTATACCTCACTTGATAGTCTCACCTCACTACCACTTACTACTTCATAAACTCTTTCATACCAATGTTCTATTAATGGTATTAAGAGGCATCTTTACTGCCGAAATATTTCGCCTGCACAACAAATTAAGGGACTGATCACCTATCAAGGCTGAGGGACTAATTACCTCTCTGTTTTTACTGTTTCTAGTGTTCTATATTCTACTGAAGAAGCCTGCTACGCAGGTGAAACGTTTCAGTCCACAAAAAGATACCTACTGTAAATGTTGCATGCGTCTTATTCATCCCCATACCAGGTTCATCGGTCTGATTACGTAAAAGCCCACTGGATGGGCGAAACGTCATCAATAAATATTGCATATAATCGCATTAATCTCCCAGCGTGTCGGTATCATGCCATTACCTACCGAAGTGCTCTACCCATGTGAACTGATCTCCCCTAGACCGTTTTCCTCTCTTCCTAACTTTACCTCACTTAAGGCTTCCACTTATTTACTAGTTTACTTACGAAATGATGATCCAGAAAAAGTACCTTGCAACTATTATCACTACTCTGGTTTTCCCCTGAAACGTTTACTTTGACATGGGAGAAAGTATATACTGAGAGCACGTTGTTAGTTGTAAATAGTTTACCACAAATCTCCCTCCACAGTCCCTCCATGGTTCGCCCTTGCGCTATTAATACACATGGAAGAACTGAAGTAATCTCTCACACTGTTAGTCCCTTCCCCCACCACCCATATACCCTACCATGCAGACGACCGTAGGTTGATTCACTTGGACTATCCTTATTACTTCTCTCACTTTGCCCTTATAACATATGATGTAAGTACCTCAACTTAAAAATAAATAGTTATTATCAACTGCTGTGACAACTAACATTTTAAGAGGTATTGGGGACTGAGCCGAGGGGCGTTGACGTCACAACCTTGTCTGGATATTGCGTCATCACCTTGGTGCCAGTTCAACATTACCATCCCTCTACTTTCTGCATTTCTATCTCGCTTTAATAAATATGATGATGCTGGGTTGGAAAAGGCATAAGATACCAACATGACAGACAAATAACGTTACATGGAAACTTTAAAGTTTCCAAATACCCGCTATCATAAATAAACAATTCAAAATATAATGGCATTATTAATTTTGTAGCTTGCTTATATTATATATATATATATATATATATATATATATATATATATATATATATATATATATATATATATATATATATATATATATATATATATATATATATATATATATATATATGTCGTGCCGATTAGGTAAAACTTGCTATTTTGGTAAATAGCAACGCTCACTTACCATATAAGACAAGTGAAAATTTGTGTATGCAATAATTTCGCAAAAACCATTCTGAGCATAACGAAAAAAATATTTCATTGTGTTTATTATTAAATTAATGTTAACGTATCTAAAAATATTTAGTTGGGTTAGGCTAAATTAAATTCGCTTGTTGTAATAAGGTTAGGTAGGTTTTCAAAGTTTCTCTTGGTATAAAATTATAAATTCTTACATTAACATAAATGAAAAAA